>OX463770.1:4513665-4800087 GCA_949825005.1 Gasteruption jaculator
TCGCGTTTCAATTGTTCAGCATAGGGCGCGGCCCGCAAAGGGTGAAACTTTGTATGCTAATTTCATCAAAGACAAATTACATAGCCAGATGTACAGCAAATTTATAATTACAATTTTCATTCGCAGAATGGTCACATTATGATGATAACAAAAGAACGTTGAAAATATTTTGCCTTTTAAATTTTATGCGCAAATTTCACCTTCAAATAAATCACACATTACGTTGCCAGACACAAGGGGAAAAAAGCCCGAGCCGCTGAAAGCTTTAAGCGTGAAAAAGTCCGAGTGCAAAGGATTAGGATTTATACAAATTATTTGTTGACAGTTCTCCCCGGTCTCGTTTTGAGTCAGAGCTGAAAAAGAATAGTCAAATTAACTCGGGGAAAAAGTAAAAGAGGAGACGTAATTGTGTTAAAGGTACCGTACAATCTCGGATATTACACTTGCTAATAGGTGGAAAGTGGAATGCAGAGCAGTTGAGGTTGGGAAGTGCACGATAGCATTGGAAACAGGGTAAAGTCAATGCGATGAGGTAGAGGATAGTGGGGAAGGTAAGGTAAGGCAGGACAGAGCAGAGCAGGGCAGGGCAGAATAGAAGAGAAGAGAATACGGTAGGCTACCGTAGAATAGGACAGAGTAGAGAGAGCGGGTCTAGATATGGCAAAGCAAGGTAAGGTAATACAAGACAACCACCAGGGTGAAGCTCACCTAGGTACAAGCGTACACACATTCATTAACCCCAATTACGTGCACACACTGTAGGCTGGAGTGTAGTTCTCCACTCTTGGGCACCACAATGAGATATTTGTGTACACTCATTTGTGCATGTGCTCACAAATGTGTAAATACAATAACATAAGTTACAGGTGAAATAGGTGGTAGTGGTGTTGCTCTGTGAGACCCAACTGGTGGATATAACAAGCTTTCATATTTCAAATTGCGTGTGTGTGTATGTGAAAAATACATGTGCACGTAACTATTTGGAGTTATTGTAAACGTACTTGTATTGTATTGTATTAACACTTTAAGAACACTCGACATTGAAAACGCCATAGAGGTGCTATGGCACCGTGTAGCTCCATAGACGTATCCAAAGGAGTATAAAATGTGAATTCGCAAAGAGTTCTATAGGTTTCGGGTATACAAATTTATATAAACATTTTTCTGGATTGACTAGAATTTATTTAAAGGATAGAACAAAAATTCACAATAATTATTATAACCCAAAAATTCTTTACTGAAAAAATTATAGTAATTCTAACCATTGCTATAGCCGAATTCCCCATCAACCTTACATTTCTAGTAACTTCAACTACGTTTATTGTAATTCCAACTACTTTCATGATTAAATCAACTAGAAATTTAATAATTAGTGCCTTTATTTTTTTTTTGCTGTGTAGACGTATCCCAGGAAATATAAAATGGGAATGAATTTGCAAAGAACTCTTTGGATTTCGCAAATTTGTTTTCTTGATTAAATAGAATTTACTCGAAAGACAGAAAAACAATATTTTACAATAAATATTATTGTCCAAATATTCCTTACCTGATTCGAAATATTTTTTCGTAATCTAATAAACGTATAATTTAATAAGTATCAACAGAGAAAATGTAGGCCGTGCGGATGTACACATTGGTGACCGTCTGATGGATTCAAAATTACCAACCTTTTTGAGAATCCACAAATAGCGCAACACTCATGAATCGTTCGCTGATAATTTTTTGCGCAAAATTCATTTTCAATATTAATTTTTCGACGACGCGACAAAGCTGTCATCGTGACGAACGCCACATCTACCAACGTGTGACTTTTATGCACTCGATCTCCCACTGATGGCGCTAAAATACCTTTTTCCATATTTTCTAAGAGCATTTGTTTTTCAAAATATCATTGAAATTATATATCAAGCCGTGGCTAAATAATCGTCAAACATTAGAAATATTCTTTTCGAAGAAGAATTACTTAAAATTTTTGATTAATTTCATGAAAATGATTAAAATAATGGCCACAAATAGGATCATGGCCACAAATAGGGACATTTACCGCCTTATTGTGATTTTATAACCGTATATCCACTTTTGAGTAAAACAAAAGCATACCGTCGCTATCAAACGCGGTAGTAAACATTGTTGGGGCAAGTATGGTGAATGATGATGATCTTTAAGTAAACTTCCTAATTCCACGAAGATCGTCCTATTCTCTGATACCTCTTGCTGTTGTTTCCCGGCATGCCTTGCTAATGACAAAAGCCATTGCGGAAGCTAATGAGCAAAACCTCCGACATTCGGGTATTCAATTAAGAAACTCATAACTTGGCAATAACGTTGTTGCTTGAGCGCTTGAAATGGTGTAACTATTCCAACAAGTGAAACCGTTACAATGCAAATCAGGACAGATAAAAGAGGAAGAATATAAAGTTTGGCATTTTTGAAATTGGTTTCAATATACGAAGAGAATAAAACCTTCCCTTATGTGAAATATTAAATTTTTTCCAGAAAATTCTCCTACTTCTATAGACTGTATTTCGCTATCACAAGTTATTTAAAAAATGTTATCCCAAAGAAATGATACGCTGGGGTTCAAAAAGTATACGCGAGCTACTAGAATGCACTTTGCCTTATGTACTTTTTCATTTGAAAAACGGAGTCGATATCAGCGAAATTTTCCGCCAAAATATGGAAATGTAATTTTTGGAACGGTTTCCTTATTCTTTTGTCAGAATGACAGTGAAGTTCAAGTATTTTAGATGTTTCCTGTAAAGGCAGTAAATTAGAACTAAATTACCACTATTCCGTCATATCGGGCAAGCGCCGGTGGCACCACGTTGGTGTCGTACATAAAGATTCATACTGGCGCCAAACGAAAGAATCCCGATCAGACTATTAATGTAGTAAATAACAAAATGTTGTAATCAATATTCTCTAATACAAATAATAAATATGTTATGCAAATTTGAGGAGCTGGTAATGGGAATATACTTGTTTTAATTATGAAATGGTTAAACAAACAAATCAAAGATGTGCGTCCAATTATTGCAGTATTGTAATTGCGTGGAAAAGGTGTTATCATTTTTATTCCAATTTTCAGAGATATTTCAAAAGAATAATGGCAAGCGAGCTTTTATGCAATTTTTAGTGTAGTGACATTAATCATTAACTGGTTTTTTTTTCTTCTAGGCCAGTGATTTTTATGTCTATCGCGTGGATTTAGGGATACTTTAAGATTTTCAGCTAATAAACTATGTAAAACGTAGACTCTGATAAATTAATGTACAGTAGAATCTCCGTACAAGATACCACGGAAATAAATGAGGAAAAATGAGAATTATTTGCACGTAACGATTTTTTAAAATTGATTATCATAAATTATTAATTATCTGAGATCACATTTTAATTTTTTTTTCGTTTAAAATTCATAGAAAATTTTCAATGACTCGTAAACGTAATTCTTCGTCGGGGAAGTGGCATTTCCATGAGGCTCTGGACTAGTATGTTTCAAATTGATTTACTTACGTGAGATAATTGCACAAACGGTAAAAATAACTTTTCTTCTCTCTTTCTTTCTTGCCAACACTGCGAGAACTCCTCGTTTGCGGACTTCTAGTCACGTGACAAAAAAAAAAGAAGAAATAGGATATGGAATACAAAGCAACCTACATTATCGGTTTAACTTTAAACTATTTTCCATGGTATCTTATACGAAGGACGTGAGTTCTATTCCTCTCCGGCGTAGCAGGCCGCTGAGTGGGGGAACGGTAATTTTCGGAATTATATTCCTCTCCGGTCCCTTGTGGTATCTTGTACGGAGAATCTACTCTACAAAAATAGTGATAAAGCGTTTTTTTCATTGTAAGATTCTTTTGGCATTCGGATTATCTTCGCTTAGGAGGCGAAAAATTGGGTTATTAGCAAATAAAATTCACTAGTTTCGAATGTCCAGTATGACAAAAAATGAAATAGTGAAATTCTTCCACACATATGTATGGAATCCACTAGCAATTAAAGTTCGGGGTATCTACAGGATTAATGTATCGCTGGGACATAGAATGATAATGTAGATAGAAATTAAATTCGTGTTACAAAATAATACGTGACGACCCAGAAAGTAAATCTCAATGGAGAAAGTGAGGAAAAAGGGAAGATGGAGCAGAGAATTTGTAAAGATTGCTTTGAATATGTGTGAATCGATAACGTATAACTAGGTCATAGAAAATGAAAAAAATATATACATATATATGTAATCGTATATGTTTTATTCCCTTGCATGTAGGCTCTATGCCACTTTTGGTACACTTTGGTACTTCCATCGCTGAACCAATATAATAATTAAGAAAAATTGCACAAGCTATAAAGCAGCAGTGGAAGTTGTCTTTAACTCTAAGCTGCCTCAGAAAATATTATTAGAAGTCTTTGGCTGCCCGTAAATCGATTTACGTTAATTTCACCGATTATCAGAATCCTTTAGTTGAAAGCCAAACGTCTAGCAGATCAAAAGATTTAACGCGATTCAGTAGTTCCTGCCCCGTAGCTAATTATTTCAACTGAGCTAGCTTTGCAGTTAAACATTTTAGTTGAAGCAAATAAACTTTTAGCTACGGATGTCAATTTTTTTCACGGTTTATTGAATTTCTTAATTGAAAGAATATTGAAATTTTTATACTATATTTAGTTGCTACAAAATTGTTTGTACGTAGCAATTGTGAATTCTTCAAATTAACTTTTAAATTAGATATTAACTACTTCTTTTCCAAAAAAGTATTATTGCGAAGTTGTTAATAAAAAAAAAGAGAACAATACAAAAAGGAGGTGAAAAAATACTTTCCTACAAAATTGTTTAAACTTAGCAATTGTGGATTCTTCAAATTAATTTATTAATTTGATATTAACTGTTTCTTTTGTAAAAAGGTATTATTGCAAAGTTATTCAGAAAAAATATTAAATACAGAAATAAAATAAAAAATATTAACCCTCAGCGGGTACTCTATACTGTTTGTCCCGATCCGGGTACTCTGGGTCTGTGAGACCCGAGCGATTTTCAATCGCTTATAACTCGGAGCCAAATCATCGTAGGGAGACGTTTTTTTTTTAAAAATCCATCGCCAGAATCTCAAAAAAACGAATACGTGATCCATTTTACTCCAAATCTAAAGGTTTTGTTAATATTTAACAAAATACAAGGAGACCTTTCGAAAAAAAATTTTTTTTTTTCAAATTGTTGTAAAAAAATTAAAAATAAAGATAAATTAATTTTAAAAACGGGTTTTTAAAGCTTAAGTGTTGTACTTTAAGGCTGTATAGGTCATTTTTCGATTAAATTAAGATAAGCGATTTATTTTTGCGATTGAAAGTTAGTATTTTTTACAACGTATTTTTCATATATACACGGCCATTATCACTAGAAAATTTGCAAAAAAAATTGTTTAACAAATTTTTTAGCCTACCTTATCATAAAATAAGATATATATACATGCATACATATATATATACATATGTATATAATATTTAAAAAAAATGTGTATATATATATATATATATATATATATATATATATATATATATAAATATAGAGTTGCAATGGTAAAGAAAGATAAAAATCGAGATATATTATTTGAAAAGTATTTATTATCTGAAAACTATTATCATTATAACATTGTAATTATTTTTTACATATCGGTAGTTGAACAAGCAGAACAAATTTTAGATGTATGTTCGATCTTCTTCTTCCCCAGAAGAAGCATCATTTTCGTAAACTTCCTCCGTGTTACGGTTCTCGATTGCTGCCAACTCAGCGGCGGACCGCGTGCGAGACCGCGTCTCCATTTTTGCCTTAAAAAAAAAAACTAAGCTATTAAAAATTTTTTTTCACGCGCACTATACATTAAACATATATTTTTACATTATTAAGTAATTTAAATATAAATTCTAAATAATTATAATTTTTTCATAAAACTTACTTTCTGACACTACGGGTATTCTGGGTCCAGGAGACCCGAATCGAATTTTTCAATGCTCCTAGCTCCGTAGGTGACGTCGCACTGGAATGGCACGAGTGCTCCCTCGATTTGGCACACAAAAAAGGATTTTTCCCCGCTATAACGAATCCCCCTCCCTTGCGCCCCTCCGAGATATTCACATATACGATTTTGCGCTCGGGTCTGTCAGACCCAGAGTACCCGCTGAGGGTTAAATACAGAAGGAAGGTGAAAAAATAATTCTGGGATTTACACATAAATTAAAAACTTATTAACTAAATCAATTCTTCAAATTAGTAATCGGCAATTATACACACTGTTTGATTGTCAGATCAATTATTCAGTCGTTATTGATCCAAAACGCTTCCCCCTTCTATGTATGTAATTAAGTTTCTCAATTTAAAAATAGCTAAGATACTTGTTGAAAATAAAATAATCGATCGATTAAGTATTTGCTTTAAGATTAGATTGGGATTAGATATTACTGCTTTTGTGTTTTTGGTAGCCTCCCAAGCTTTAGATTTCGAGCAATTTTCGTATTTGACAAACAAAATCTGATATTAGTGTATAACAAGAGCCAGATTTCCATGGATTGTTGTGGATCACATTTTAATTTCTCTACACTTTGGTCACGCTCTTATAATTTCTTTGCTGCCTCTTTTTTCCTGTTTGCGACTGTAATTTGTAACAATCTATAATTTGATACTTCCCTTTTTTAACGATGGCAATATATTGTAACTAGCTTTATGATTTTCAGAGGAGTACAGTCGAATGAAGTCAAACAAGCTAGGGAATCAACAAGGTAGAAAGCAAACAGACCGATATGGCGTAGGTTTCGTTGGTATACGCACAGGCCTTGTATAATGCAATTTTAATTAACTCGTGAAGCAAGTTCCTTTAATCTTTCTTTACATATGTGTAACTGTAACTCATCTTGCTCGTGAAGTACCGAATATTTTTTTTCTAATTCCACGCGGTCGTTGTACCGTTGCTACAAATGCGACACAACTCGAAAAATGGAAATCCGAAAAGAAGAAAAACAATATCAAATTTAAAAATAATTATAGGGAAATAAAGAAACAAGCGTACCCCTTGAACTCCAATGGCTCCCCTAAGGGGAAATTTTACATGTAACAAGCAATGCCCCCGGAGTGGAAAGGATTAAACTCGAGATTTAAGCTTAAAAAAGTTTCTATTATAATATCAACCATGAGGTCATTTTTCTTATTTTTATGCAGTAATATTTCAAGTGGCCATTCCAGTTTAGCTGAAAATTTATGTTTTTTGACTCAAAAAAGCTTCTATCAACAACCATAAGACAATTTTTTTTACTTTGACGCAGTAATATTTAAGGGGTTACATCTAGTTGGCTGCCGAAAAAAAGGCGTGTTTTTGTGAATTTTTTTTGGGAAAATGATTGCAGGTTTCGCACTTTCTTTTTTTTTTCATAGTAAAGGATATATCTTCGACTATGTTTCATAATTTTTTTATTGAAAAGATTCACAAACGTAGGAGATACAATGCATTTCCCGCACCGCTGTTCAAAGAAGGTCTTCTGCGGTGACCACTGTATCTTCCACCTCACTCGTCTAAAATCAAAAAATCAAATAGATTATGTTTTTGAATCGTATTATCTAGTCCTTAATCGAAGGATTTGAGAAAATATTAATTTTTGAAAAAATGGTCGACGATTGAACGTGAAAGTCCAAATTTTGATGAATAAATCACTTCATTATCGTCGACCATTTTTTTCAAAAATTAATATTTTCTCAAATCCTTCGATTAAGGACTAGATAATACGATGCAAAAACATAATCTATTTGATTTTTTGATTTTAGACGAGTGAGGTGGAAGATACAGTGGTCACCGCAGAAGACCTAGCGGTCCGGGATATGCATTGTATCTCCTACATTTGTGAATTTTTTTCAATAAAAAAATTATGAAACATAGTCGAAGATATACCCTTTACTATGAAAAAAAAAACAATTCGAAACCTGCAATCATTTTCCCAAAAAAAAAAAATTCACCAAAACACGCCTTTCTTTCGGCCGCCAACTAGACGTAACCCCTTAAAGTGACCATTCCAGATTGTAACTGAATATTCTTCATATTTTTCGATGTAACAATGCCCCTAAAGGTAATATGAGATAAAAGAAAATTTGATGCTGCAGTAGAACGTAACAATTGAGTGGATCCTTCTCAGATTAATGAGAAAACCAGATATGAAACTTTTAACTGACATATTTTAGTTGAACACAGTACTTTGATAAAGGTTGCGAAACTTAAATGGAACGTACTATGAAAGCCCATATAAAAACTGAGAAGGTTAGTCGCTAAATGAAACTTCCAGGGATCGTGTTTAATAAACAATAAAGTCGTTTATGCCGCTATTGCGTTTGAAAGTAGCGAACTCGTTAGAAAAATGCGTTCTTTTTTTTAATTATACGGAAACAAATCAGGAAAAATCAGGAAATTTAGCGGGAGGTCTCTCGGCAAGGAAAATAATTTCTTTGAAGATGCAACTAATACATATAATATTTTCTTATTAATAAATTCCGAGAGACTTGCTTGCATAAACAATCTTCATTGATATTTCAGTTTACCTTAATCCTTACTGGAAAAAAATAATTTAACAAGCTCGTTACTTTATAAGAAATCTTGAAAATCGCCGTTAACGAGCTAGTGAAAAAACGAAGCCTAGAAAAGTTCATTGAAAACTACACAACTTAAAGCTAAAATAGAAAAGCTTTAAGAGAATCAAAAGCACTTGCTGAAATAATTGGAGGATATCGGCAATATAATTCTTCAAGTGACTTCTCAAGAAGTTTAAAGACCTTTCAAATGACCAACACAACTGTACAAAGTTCCAAGCTAACGGGTTCTATGCAATGACCTCGATTTACTCTCTCATACTAGTCTTATGGACAGTTTTAAAGCCATTGCAGGCACCAGTAGCAGCAGCATCTGTAAACCGTAAAGGGAATTCTCCAAAGGAGCCGTTGTCCCTATCTTTAAGGACTATGAGCTAAATACCTTCGACAATTCACTTTTGCACTCTGTCTCATTTGCCATTGTATTTTTTCTCTTCTCATTTTCTGCTATCTTTTCCCGAAGGATTATTGAAATCCTTGTAAAATATACGAAACGATGTTAGTAGGGCAATGAAATTCCTCGAATTTCATTCAAGAGAAATAAGGAATTGGACGAGGGAAGAGGTCGCATTAGACTGAAAAATTCGATTAACGCAAAATCGTTGTAAATCGTAGCAGACAATGTCATGGAAAACACTCTCCCAAAAAATAAAAGGATAAGCAGTCACGTAATAGAGTGGGTTTAGAGTGTATGTGATTCGATATCAAAGACATCCGCATTGATTGAAGTCGTCACTCTTGATTTCACTGTATTTCTTTCTCTTCGTTCTTGGTATATTATATAACGTTTAAAAGGAACACGAGGTAGTAGTAGTGATAATAGTAGCAAATAATAAAATAGTAGTAGTAAGTAACAATTTTGTTTTGTGTCTCCCGGAAGTTCCGAAAAAAAGTTTCCAAAAGTCGATTTTTTTGGGCATGCATACCCCTTCCCCCAAAAATGGGGTAAAAGTTCAAGTTTCAAAAATAGGGTTGGACAATTCATTTTTAGGGTTAATTTTTGCCGTAGAATCGATTCCAAAGGTTCAATTTCATGAAATCCTAGCGGAAATTTGGAAAAAAGCAGGTTTTTTGCGGAAAAATCCTATTTCCCGTGGGATTTCTAGAATTTTAATAACAGAATTTTCATAAACGACAATTTTGTTTATAAAATTCGATTTTATGCGCTTGTTTGCGTGCCTAAAATATATTTAGCTTGCGTAAAATCGAACGTACGCACTCGTTAGGAAAAATAAAATCCGCAATTCGAGCGTAAGGCGGTCGTCGTAAGAGTCGGATTTGTCGCCCTTGCTTTGCTGGGGCGACCTCCCGCTTCGAAAAAATCCACACCAAGAACATTCATTTTATTAATAATCGTTAAATTTTATTAGATAACATGTTTTGTCAAATGCACAACATAATAAATGCTACTTTTTTGGTAAACTTTTGATACTTCGGACAACGATTCGTCAATGAAAAATGTCTTATCGCAACAAATTGTTTATGGGCCAAACGAGAGGTGCATTCTACTCTGTATTCACGACAAATTATTTCACGGTTCTGCGTGTGGCGTTAAACATGCACTTCAGTCGCATTTCATGTTCTTCACTGCTTTTATATAATATCGAAGGTAAATGCTGTGACTCCGCACACAAAGGCATTTGTACAGAGCGAGAATTCCCAGCTGGAAGTCAAGTCTTAAGCTCTCTTTCTCATCCCAAACACAAATCACGGGTTTGCAGCTATGATCTAATTCGAAATCGATACCGGTTATTCATATTTGGATTATTACAGAGCTAGAGGATATAGAATACTCGAGACCTCAAGCTATTTACCGAAGAATTAGGTAGGACTGTGGAATTAATTCCATTCCCTGCTGACTTCTTCTCGTTAGACGAGGATTATTATTATTGTGATTATTATTGTTATTATTGTTATTATTATTATTATTAGTGTTATTATTATTATTATTATTATTACCATCAGTATTATTTTGTTTAGTGCCTGAGGTCTTTTTTGTTACCAAATAAAAAATTGCCAAGCGGCGCAATAGCGCTTTTTTCATTCCTTGTTTCAAAAATGCTGGCATTTTTGGACATAGAACAGAATAAGCGCGATTGCGCCGCTTGGCACTAAAACGGTTAAGGTATTGCCTAATTCCGTTTGCAAAATAATGACGCATTTTTGAGGTTAAAATATTCTCCAACATTTTTTCAATTTATGCAGGGGCTAAGTTCAAGTATTTTTTACTAGATATTTTAAACAATGTTGAAGAAGTGAATTTTCCGGTACGTTTGAAAATTTTAAT
This sequence comes from Gasteruption jaculator, assembly GCA_949825005.1. Lineage (NCBI taxonomy): Eukaryota > Metazoa > Arthropoda > Insecta > Hymenoptera > Gasteruptiidae > Gasteruption > Gasteruption jaculator. Next base: position 4,524,576 of record OX463770.1, read on the forward strand.
CAAGGCTTTACAAGTTTTTATTACAATCAAGGGACTGTTTTAGTTCCGAGTTCCTTTGAACCGGCACTCGTTAAATTTTTTAAATTTATGAAATTCACTAGATGGAAAATCAAATATTTGTATTTCCAGAATCATACACTTAAGGATTTTTCTGCCTAGAGATTGTCCAACTAGAAATTGTTACGCGAAAGTAAACACCAAAAGATCTTTTGGCTTTGAGGATGTTTTATTAAAAATAAAATTCACTTCCATTACTAGACCGCTCGCTATAGGAACGGTTGTCCTTGTTACTTTCTCCGACATATTCTACTTTTTCTCACAAATATTATTTGTGAATAATATTTTTTCAATTCAGAAATTCGAGCATAACAATGTCTCTTTTCAATGCAGGGTTCATAAGCGATACCCGAAGTACTCCATTTTTCGACAGACTTTATTCCGTGTATTGCAGTGCACAGACTACCAAACTACGTAGGTACTTATGTGGTTCAGTCACGCGGCTATAGAAATTTTTCCAATAGGTGAAAAATTGCAATTTTTTCCATGGATCCATAGTCTCAAGAAAACTATAAATGTCGTAAAGTAATTTTTTTTAAAAATATGATGCGACTAAAATACGAGAAAGTAAGAAATAGGTATTTAAGACTGAAAAGTAGGAATTAAAAAGTTCACGAAATTCAAAGCGTACCCGTAGAATTGGATAAGCATTATAATAGATATTTGTAATTTTGTGTTGTGTAATTTAAAAAAAAAATTATAATAGCAGAATTTGATGCACCTTAGAGAAAAATAAACTTTTGGTGCATTTAGAATTTTTTCTTTATAAAGCGTCGTTTTAAAATTATTTGAAGGAAGCAGAAAAAAAATGAAATAGTTTCTACCAATATAAGTGAACTTCTCGGTCTATGAAAGAATAAGAGTTTGCTATTTTTGGCCACTCAAGAAAATTGGTGGCACAAACCGCAAAAAACTTCTCCTACTAACAGAAGCTTCAGAAAATCTTAGCCAGCATGATAGGAAACATTTGCAGATCCATTATTATCTGCCAATAAATGGGAAGATTTTCCTTTTTTTCTTTTTTACCTCAAAATATTCATTCAAGTGTTACCTAGGACAATATTTCAGAGCATAAATATCCTTGGTCCTCCATCTGAACCCACTTTGCAAAGAATCTATACTTCAGTGATTGCCGAAGACTTTAATTTACTTACAGTACAGCCACTATATTTCTGGGGAATCTCTTTGTTTCGAATTATTTTATTCATAGAAATTTGAAAAATTATTCACATTGCGTTACATAAATTATTTTAGTAAATAGCGGTTAATGCAAAATTCCGTTTCCGTTAAATCGATGTTAATCTGTATTGATCTATTTTGTCATTATTCTTGCTATCGCTGTTATTTTATTATTATTATTATTATTATTATTATTATTATTATTATTATTATTATTATTATTATTATTAATAATAATGCAACTTTTATTCTTATTACTGTTACTTTATCATCATTTCTTTCTCTTTTATTTGCATGTTTTCTTATCAGGTCGACTCAACCCAAATACTTTACAAAAGTAGTGAATTTAATATCTGAAAAACCTACATGCTATCCATTTTTCTGTAGAACAAAGACCGTGGGCATATTGGCCGAACTTGCCTCTAGCAATAGCGGGATGAAAAATAGGCTCTTCGCTTAATAAAGAAGGAAAACATTGTCTTCTATTCCGCTATTTCAAATCATTCCATCAAACTTTTACATGCTACCTATCAAACATTTGTATATTTATAAATCAAGAGCGTCATTAACTTCAAATATTTGTACCGAATTTAATTTATTCTTTAAGCATTCATGGCATATCATATTTCCAAGAATGTCGCGAATTTAAATAACTATACATAAATATCATTATTAATAACTACAATCCTAGCAAAACCTGAAAAAAAAACAATGTTTAAAAGTTTCTAGAAATTTCTAACATTAATAAAATATCGATACTTGACGTGAAATATCAAATGACCAGTATAAACGTTAACGAAACTTGCGTAAAATTGCAATTTTTAATCCTTCCAGGGACAGTGGGGCGTATACGTCCCATCCGCTTATTTTTTGCCAAATTTCGGATCTTCTCTGAAATATACGCTACTCGAATCGTCACACGGAGACTTGCATATTAAAAAGTACGATCCATTAATAAAATAAAGTGTGCAAATTGAGTTGAAAGAAATTGATTCGAAATTATAGGTTTCTTTAAAGTGCAAGAGATGAGATGCATCCAGCTGACTGAACACAAATCATAGATCGACACTTCGATGATGATACAGTACGTTGTTAAATAACTATACATAAATATAGGATATTAATAACTATAACCCTAGCCAAACATGAAAAAAAACAATATTTAAAAGCTTCTAGAAATTTCTAACATTAATAAAATATCAATACTTGACATGAAATATCAAATGACCAGTATAAACGTTAACGAAAATTGCATAAAATTGCAATTTTTAATCCTTCCAGGGACAGTGGGGCGTATACGTCCCATCCGCTTATTTTTTTGCCAAATTTCGGATCTTCTCTGAAATATACGCGACTCGAATCGTCACACGGAGACGTACACATTGAAAAGTACAATCCATTAATAAAATAAAGTGTGCAAATTGAGTTGAAAGAAATTGATTCGAAATTATAGGTTTTCTTTAAAGCGCAAGAGATGAGATGCATCCAGCTGACTGAACACAAATCATAGATCGACACTTCGATGATGATACAGTACGTTGCTGTTGCCCATGACGCGCGGGAAGAGTATTAACGAAAGCACGGATAGGGTAGTGTACCAGCTGGGCTGTTTCGCGGTGATATCATCTTAGGAAATTTAATTGGACGTTGATGGAGCAGCGGAGATAGGTACTTGTAGCAAAGTGCTGAGCTTGCAAGCCATTGAATCTACCGTGTCACCAAGCATCTACTCGCTACTCTACTTTTACACTCCATATGTTTCCCGTGCTTCTGAATATTGCGACTTGACTGGTAACAAAGAACACCTATCCTATCCGTCATTTTTTTGTCTCCCCTCGTGCAAACGACAAGTTCTATTGCACTTTATCAATTTTTATTGCGCTCGCTTTTTACCGTCTACGAATTACAAGAGATATATTTATTTTATGTAAATATAAAAGGCACCGAACGCGAGATATGAGCAATATTGCACAGGTGAAAGGCGTAAAATATACGGCGGTCGTATGGGATAGAAAGAAGCGTAAATACGTTCCAATATTGGAGATCTCATCCGCTAAAGTCCGGTATTCGATACTTTTGCCATATAATTTGATTGTAAAACGATGAAATTGTGAGGCTGAATTTCTATTACAAAAATCGGGAATGAACTTCGCGGTATGGTATTTTCATTTTTATTAGCATAATGTCATTTCGAAATGGGGAGATATTGAAATTAGCATAATCCGATACGAAACGCAACGTTAAGAAACGAAATTGAGTAACTCAGTCGTATTAAATCGATCGTATTGAACTAATGTCACTGAAAATCAATTCGTGTAAATAAAATACAGTTAGCCCTTAAGTGGCACGTGTCACCGGGATAACGTAGTCGGACTGCTGGGGCTTTCCAGATCCCAGCGTTAGAATTAGATTAGATTGGATGGATTTTTATAATTAAAAAAAAAATTAAATTGTAGTTGTTGAATGTTGTTTTAACGAATGGTCTAGGTTATTTTATGAAAATATAATGTTTATGGTAGGAACAAATTATTGCAGCATTTTCTTGCTATAAAAATGACGAAATCGAAATTATACCAAGCCACAGGGTGACCAGAACCCCATAGGGTAGCTGTAAGGATTGATTGACATGAGAATTAGGGTTTCGAGAATTAGAAATTCAGAGGGAATGTGTAATTCATTTCATCTTTCATTTTCAGCGCGATTTTTCGTCAGTACAGTAAAACCTCGATATAATGGACCTCTATTTAATGGGCTTCGGATGTAACGGACGAAAAATCCGGTCAAATGTAAAAAAAAAATTTATTATACGCATTTTCGTAATTTTAGAGAGCCGATTATAAGAAAAAAACAGCAAACTTCAAAAGTGCAAACAAAACTTGATTCCTTTTTTCAAAGTAGGATTACCGAGAGCAAGCTTGTCGATATCAAACAGCAACGACACTTCATGACGAGTGTCCGAAGACAATTAAATAGAATTTTGTTTGTGTTTTGTATTTTTGATTTATGTCTAAATACGGGGTATTTTCAAAGAAAGGTTTTTTTAATTTATTTCAGACCTATTTTTATATAACGGACTTTCGGCTTTAACCCCCCAAAACCCCAGAGGGTATAGCTGTAAGGATTAGCTGACATGAGAATTAGGGTTTCGAGAATTAGAAATTCCAACGGAACGTGTATTTCATTTCATCTTTAATTTTCAGCTTGATTTTTCGCTAGCAACTCTATTTTACGAACATTCAAAATTATTGATATCCGGAATATTGACATTTTCAGGACTATAGAATTTACAAAAGCGAAAAACAATATGGAGTCAAAAATAGCAACGGAAATTAAATTTTATCTCAACTAAAATCCTTTTAGTTAATAATCCACGCAATTTGTTAAAACAGAATGTTGAACGACTATCACGAATTTGGTTCAGTTAAAAACGTGTTTGCAATACGTGTTCTGTAAGGAACCAAAGGATTCTACTGAACTTATAATTAGTTCACTTTCTTTGGTTACACCGAAAAGTGCCTCTTTTGTATGAGATCAACGTAATTGGAGGATGGATTGTTAAAGCGGGAATGTAGAAAATTCCCTTTCACGGGTATACATAAAAAAACACGCAACTTATTTAATAACAAGAGAATTCCATTGGCAAAGTTGGAGGGAAGCTTTGAAAAAGGTCGTCGCGGTTGGTGCAACTTCATTTACAGATTTGGCACTTATCCAAACGTAGTCACAAAACTGTAGAATTTTAATTACGAGAAGTGAATAGTACAAAAAGAATAGCATATAGACACGTCTATTTTCCTTTGCTTTTTATATTTCGCCCCTTTTTTGTCCTCTTAGTTGACGCTGAGCTTCCGAACACAAAAGCAACCGACCGGCAGTAGCCGCACGGTTTCTTTTCCAAACGCGATTTTTTTTCTCCCGGCACGAATCTATCTTACCCTCTTTTTCGATTTCATAGTATTTCGCTTGCAAATAGGACATCGATTTTGGATTGCATTTCTCTTTTTCCAAAGAGAAGGGACAAAAAATGATAGAAAAAAAGGGTAAAGAAAAACGGAAGAAAACAAACGAATCGAAAAAGGGAGGAAAAGTTGGCGAAGAAAACTCTCGGTGCAATCGCTCATTCTTTGTTCACTCTTTCAAGCTTCCTCTCTTAATTATTCTTCATTTTCAGATACACTTTTTGCCTTTATTTCAAGATAAAACGAGTACCATGTCTTGACGCAGACTCATGATATCCCCTTTTTGTCCGATTTTATCGTCACATCTTTTCTTTTTCGTTTTTCTTTTTTTTCCCCAATTATTCAGTTGGTCGTCTCCTCCCCGACTTCGATTGTCTTTGATAGTCTCTTCTATCAACGCTATTTCATTTACGTGTGGAAGTATATCAAATCTTTTTATCCAACGCTTCCTTTCAAAAACTTTTCCTCTCCTTTCATCTAATTTCTATTCACTTTATGATGCTTTCCCCTTTATCCACTGTTATGAAGCAGACAAATTTTTTCCCGACTTTTGTATTACATACTTTCGATCGTACCTTATTCATATTATAATTTATTTTTTCCTGGCATTAAAAAGGCGTCGAAATTCAAGCAAAACATTTGCATTGCTTGGAAAACAAAATGTTTGATTTATTTTTGAGTCGCGGCATTAAATATGAGATTTTTGGATTTTTATTTTTGGCTAAATTAAGAAAATTACTGAACTCTCGTGATTTACAAAAAAAAGGGTCAACCACTTTGGAGAATTTTCAAGATATTTTTGATATTTTAGCTCCTCTGACAATTTTTCGTTTTCACTTAGCGTTTTGATGTCCCAATTTCGTGCTACGTTTATGTCTGGATTGTTCCCTATATGAATTTAGCTTTTCACAGAGCTAAAAATTGGACGGGCACCAAGTTTTTATTATAATTTTCCTCTTAATACTGCCGTCTCTTTTTCTAAGTAAATTGACTGTCTTCTTCCGTCTTTCAGCATAAAATAATGGGAAGGAGAAAGACAATGAGACATAATTAGAAGCAAGGTCGACTATAAAATGAGATCCTCGTAATGTTCCTATTTATCTTTTTACGTCCCACGAGTAAAGTTATTTGGCATTACGCTTTCTTCGCGAATGATCCAGGTTCAAAGCTCCGCATTCTACAGACAATGCGATGTTTATTATCCTCGTAAAAAGAAACGTAAATATAGAACAATGCGATCACAGTTAATACCATATTTCCAAGTGTTGCTCAAATATATATATAGTACTATTACATCTTCATGAAAATTTCGAAAAATTGCCTCGTTTCTTCGCGTAAGAACTAAAAATCTCCGCAATTGCATGAATATTAACGTTACTAGAATATATTACAAAAGGCTAAATAACCTTTTGATTATTTTTTTATTATCTTTTGATTTTCCGAATTTTCTAAATTCAAGCTTATAATTTATCGATTTTTCTAGAGATTATCGAAAAACGATCTCTTCTTCTCGAAAAAAAATATACAGGGTGGCTGAAAAGTTCCCGCTATTTTTTTCGATATTTCAACAGGCTACAACTACCACATAGGTCCACAAATAAATACACTCAATAAATAAAACACTTTATTAGAACAAATAATAGTGAATTTAAGCAAAAAAAAAATTACAAAAAATGTTCAAAATTGCCTCCGTTGGCTTCAATACATTTTTTTACTCTTTTCCGAAAGTGCCGGAACTCTTCAGCCAACCTATATAGTAATTCTAACAATCGCTATAATTAAATATGACATCAAATATATATTTCCAACTATTTTCATGATTGAGTCAACTAGAAATTAAATGATTAGTGTCTTCATTTTTCGGTGTTGTTTTCATATTCTGAAAGGTAAATACCCGAAGGGACAACCCACGAATCCTCGATGAAATATGCGTACCCTTGGTCACATCCTGAATCGGAACCCATTTGCGGAAATACGATAAACGGGTTTATGTCCGATAGTTTTCGAGTTAACCGTCAAAGCCAACCAATCAGGCGATTACGTTGTAATGAACTAACGATAACTTTTTGCAACTCTCGACAAATGGCAATCGTAAGACTGCGATCGACAATCCGGCTCAGAATAGCTCGTTGTATATAGTATGTGTGATTAAGCTATTATCAGAATCGTGATCCATCCAAACTTTTGAGTTCGACCAAATTTTATATATATATATTTTCAACGCATAAAAAAGTTTTAACCTCCTAAGTAGAAAAAAAAGTGGAAGGGTCAACAAACCAATCGAGAAAATTCGAGTTTGCTGCGGTATCAAAGGACTCCTCTATTTAAACCCTACTTATAATTCCCACCATGAATTTTTTATGATCCACATAAAGTTTTATAAAAGCGAAAGACAACTTCTCTAGAAATTCTCCTATCGAAAGTTCACCTTTTGACCAAAATGAGTATATAAAAAAGAAGAAGAGCGATAAAAGTTCAAGTTTTTATTACACACCCCACAACTCCTTTTACGCCCTTATTTTTGATTCTCGTTCAAAAGCGAGGAGATATAAAACTTAGAGGAAAAAGTCATTTTCGTTCCATTGAAAAATAAACTTGTTATCCAACTCGTAAATGAGTTATGAGATTGCGTAGTGCAGACAACATTTAAGATCATAATTGCGTTGTTACAGCCTTTACGAACTAATAAATCGAGTGTACTCTGGTCTAACGATTTCCAATATGTAAAAAACAAATTTTTGAAGCATGTCCAAAAAATTTGATTTTTGGAAACAATTTTTTGAGACTTTTGGAAGACCCTTATCCGATGTATTTTTTTTATCCTGCGCGAAATTCATTTTCCTTATTAAAATTCCAGGTACCCAGCACGGAATTCGACTTCATTTAGACTTAGACTTACTCTTTTTCTATATAAATTAAACATGGTTTGTTGAATTCTTCGTTGGTTGATGGTGATAATATTTTTATTTTTCCTTGGTTTTTTATTTTTCGGCTGATATTTGTAATTGTTGCATTTTGTAATGTTTTGTAATTGTTGAAGATTGATATTTGAATATATGCTTATTTTGTTGCATTTTTTGCTGCGATTTTGAGTTTCAATCCTTGTTATCGTGTCTTTAGATGAAAACCGAAAACAAAATAAGCATATACTCAAATATCAATCTACAATAATTACAAAATACTGAAGAAGATCAGCAATAATTGATCGAAATGTTTGTACCTACATCAACAAAATTTTTTCGGCCGAAAAATAAAAAACCAAGGACAAATAAAAATATAAATTAAACATGATTTATACGTAGTGTTTTTTTTTTATCGGGTGATATTTTTCATTGCATTTAATTTAGATTTATATTTATAATGGTTGTTTCCGTCCTATATCCGGATGAACTTTAACTGATTCTATTCTAACCGGATCAATTCCAGTTTAACAAACTCCATCCGGATTAACTCTTCCTCAACTCTACTCTGCCGAAAAATTGTATTTTGCCTTTTTTTTTTTACAATTCGCATTTATTTTCGTCTAACGTATATAGTTTTACATAACCCCATATGAATTCTCATAGAGCGGTCGTACTCAAGAGGTAGATAAGTAACCTATTGTCCTAATCAATTCCAACCAATCAATTTCACATTGAATCCGAGTAGAATCCATGTTGGCGGAATTAACCTGGAATAAGGATGATTGACGCAATTTATCCGAGGAAGGATGTTTTGGTATAAAATTAATAGCCGTGCATCTTGTGTACACGTAATTCGAATCGAAACATTCTCTATTATTCTCTATCATTAATGTTGCAACGGCTAGTTTACCATTGACTGTGATATAATAAAAAATTACAATGTTGTAATTCTGGCACAAAAGAATGCTTCGAATTATTAGGAGCACAGCCTATTAAAAAATACATCGGTTCGTCATTTTACCCGTGATATAATTTTCTAATAATTAAATTATAAAAAATTGTATGCGAAATAATCAAAAGTGTATAGCAAGGTAATATTACTAAAATATTAATTAAAATAATAGTAATAATTAATTATTAAAGTAATAGTAAGGTTGGACATATGATATTAAGCATTCAATAATTATTTACTAATGTAATGAAAATATATTTGATAAAAATTAAACTATAAAAAATCATATGCAAAATAATTATACATTTACAGTAAATGTTACTCTGTTCCAAGCAAAATTCGATACATTACATTGAGTATTCAATAACTGATACATCAAATATTCAAAATTAGATTAGGTATTCAAAAACATTTTAATAAACATAATAACCACTGTTTCTCGCTGTGCTCATTATTTATTTTAAATTTTGTTCAAACAATAATAAAACTTCGGGAGTCACTGCCATTCTTGTCCAATATGGGGTACCATAATTTGGGAAGTATATGGATTTCAACTCGAAAAAAAAAAAGCTTCACCCTTTGTTGCCATAATAGTCGCCGAATCGTTTTGTTATTTTGTCATGTGCTTGAAATCGCGGAAAAGTCTCAGGAAAGGATTTTGCTATGGATCGTAACAAATGACCCTTCTACAGAAAAGATCCGGCGAGTATGCTGGATCTCGTCGGTTGCGGTAAGAAATCCCAACGAATTTCCAATAGCGTACCATTTGTCAGTTGAGTAACGTGCGAGATCCAGCGATATCATAAACAAATTTTACTGGACACCGTCCTTCGCTTGCAAATGTCCATTTTCGCTGCGGTTTCTCCGTTGAAAGGGAACAAATGACGAAAGTGGTGATCCATAATGATAGTATCATTTGGTTCCAATAGCTCACGGTATAACACAACCTACCTACTCTCTGCCAAATGCAGAGCGTGATCTTATCATTTTAGTGCATTTGGCTGGACTGTGCTTTCCCATGAACCTTTTTCGTTTGGCTTCCAATTTTGGTACGTTTGGTTAGACTATTCCCCCCCCTCGTGGATTTTTTTCTTTAAGGGAAGACTAAACTGAAAAAATCGAGATTTTTGACGAAATTTCCAAATTTGAGTTCTTTGCATTTTTACATTTCTTGGACATCCATTTACTAATACTATGAGACCGTTTTGCCACCTGCGCTCTGTAAATGTACTTTTTTTAGATCTTAGGGGGAGCCCGTATTCGCGCAAAAATACAATTTTGTCGTAGTACTGACGTACAAGTTCCTTCTGATTTTGAGATTCTCCCTGCGCAACAAATGAATTTTAACTGCCATGACCATATATTTTTCTTGTTGTGAAAACATTAGGCTTTAATTATTCCAGACTAGATTTTTGATTAATGTTAGTTTTCAAAAGTTACAGAGACCTTTTAACCAAAAAATAGGAAAATTTTGAGGTTTTTGACAAGTAAATATAAGAAAAAAATTTTTTCTTCTTGAAATAAGGTATAAATTGAAATTCTAATCCGGAGTTATTATTTTTTAGGGCTTTTTTCATTATTTTAGATGTCCAGCAGTCATATATACCTTCTCACTTTGCGCATGGGCTTATTCTCTCTGACACCTGTTTTACGTATAAAATTTAGGTTGTAGGCTATAAATCTTTGTTTTGGGGGCCGTCACTAGGTGGAATCTCTTAAAAACCTCATTTTACTCCTAGGGAACCATAAAAAAAAAGGTTTAAAGACAACAGCAGCGAATTTTCATTTTTCAGTTTAGTCTTCCCTTAAGGATGCTACGATAATGCATCCACTTAGGGCCCCGGCTAACAATTTTCGTCAAAACAATTTTCCTTTACGGCTTGGATCATCCGCAAAAAAAAAAAAAACATACCTTGACCCAGTTATTTTCAACTTGTTTGAGTCAATTGGTGTTTCTGCTAAACTTCTCTGCGGGATTCTCTCGCGTTTGCACCGAGTTTTCATCGAGCAACTCTTGCATCTCGGCTTTCTCACGCTTCCGAAGAATCCCACTACGTTCATGGTCACTAAGGTCGAAGCCCTTTTCCTTAAATCGTTTAAGCCAAAATTTGCATGTAACGCGACATACAATAATCTCATTAGGAACGAAACAAATCCATTTGTAAGCCATCGCAGCGTTTTTTCCTGGCGGAGAAAAGCTGACGGATGATTCTGCTGCTGTTTTATTCATTATTGAATCACTTATCGACATTGGCAAAAAAGAAAAAAATTGTATCGCTTATTGGTAAACCCGATGTGAAATATGCCTTCCACCTTATCTCTTGGGTTGCTACAAATAGCTGGTGCCTGTAAAATCCTCGGATCGAGAGAGATACCGATACATAAAGAACTGGAGCTGATTGTAACAATTGTTACGGCAATATCCTTCAATAAAATCTACCTGTCGAGTCAGGGCCAGATAAAATGCGTGAATAAAACTCGAGACGTATCATTTTACATACACAAATATCCTGCTATCGTTCGTACTCAACACAATATACGTATGTATTGGTTACCCAGTGTAAGAGAAAGCACTTTGGTCGAAATAAAAGCAACTGAAAGAGTTATATAGGTTTGCATGAGTATTAAAATGGCACGTAGAACCAGGAGCGACAAGTCAGGCAACGTATTACTATTACAGTATTGCGGTCTAACATGTTTCAGGTAATTTTTCATTTCAAGGTACATGGCTTCCCTAATAAGAATACATGTACGTTAGAAAAAAAAAGGAGAAAGGGATGGAGAGAATAACGTCAAAGAGAAAGAAGGACTTTCAAGTATCGCTAACAATAAGTAAAATGCAGAAACTTTCAATGCCATGGAAGGTCTCTCCAATACCGATATTCTCGTATCTTTTAGAACCTTTAAAAATCGTTCCAGAGAGAGAACAGGTAGTCTGAAGTAACGTCTGTCGCAATACCTGGTATTTTTTTACCTCCTGATGTAGATTAATGTGTATAGTTTTTTTGATATTACCCCTTCGGACCTGATTTTTTTTTTAGAGAACAAAATTATGGTATTTGTTTTTGTTCAAATTTAATATGTCAACAAAAGGGCACCACTGCCTGTGGTACTGCTTATTATTTTTTTTTTTTCATTCGAATTGAAAGGTAATAAAGTTAATGTACATTACAATGTGCATCAGGTATGGGTTTAATGAAAAATTTCTCCTAAATGTCCCGTTTAGGTGAAACGTCCTGAAAAGGAAAACGTGTACCTCGGGTACCGGCTTCATTTTGTCCATATCAGGGAAAGTACCTGTATGTTAGAACTTATTCCGCAGTGACTGTGAAACAGTTATCTAATACTAGGTAAAAATTGTAGCGGTTGTGTAAAAATGGTAGGCATGATATAAATGGTTTCGCAAAATAGTGGTAATTTTGAGATTGAATTTGCTTATTAAAATGAAATTATCCAATAATAGAAAATTAGTAAATAGTTGCACGGTTCGTCGGAAAACTTTGCTGTCTACCGTGTATCATAATAGCAGTGCACATTTGGATGTCCGACTTGCCAAATCGATTAACTCTATTTTCTGAATTTTATTGAATTTTAATACCAAAGCACTTGAGTAGCTCCTAACTGTATATATTCGAAACAAATTTCTCTAATAATAAGTATCAACACAATCAAATGATAAAATTTTGTTTTTTAGCCATAGAATAATAGATCATTTATTTCATATACTATTTTATCATTTTTCTCAACTTCTTGTTATACGGAGGTAATCGATTTGGCAAGTGAAGGCATCCATCTAAAGCCCCTCGTTCTAAACAATTTTTCACGAATTAAAAATTTCAACATCCCGTTTGAAATTTACAGAACCGTTTCCTGCCACTTATTTTCTCATTCACAATACAAAAAATAATCACCATAATGCAAATATTAACACTGTAAATGCCCATAATGCATTTTACCGCTTTTAGAATTTGACAATATACTTATCTCGTTGATCAATTGTCATAAACCATTGGTTTCCCGCGTATTTTGATTCCAAAAAAATTGTGGGTGTCTAAATAAACAAAACTCGTACATCATTTTGGGCATTTACTAGGTGAAAGATCTGAGCAATAGGTCCTTGGCCGATAGAGTGGCAAAGCGCCAGTCTAAGAGTTAATTAATAATAAATGCCTCATTTATTGATCGGTTATCGCATCACTTGAGTGTGTATGTGTGTGTGCGTACCTGTATTCCTATTTAATTAACTACGTATTATTTGTCGGTAGTAAAATCTAAAAAAAAAAAGTTGGGAAATTTGAAAAATGAGGAAAGGCGAAAAAGTAGTGTTTAAAACGAAGGGAAAGACCTACGAGAGTGGTTTATGAGAGCGGGGAATTCGTGCGGCTTCTATTTCTCGTAATTAATTCACGTTTGAGTGGCTATGTCTGACCTTAATCTGAGGCTGGGCGTATATGGTTTCAGATATACCAGATTACTTGCTTTTGCTTTACTTGTTTTCTACCATATGTACAACATATCAAACAATATTTCTTCCCCTTAATAAAGAATTGTTGAAATCTTGAAACGAAAGCTTCCATTTCTGTGCAAGACACGCGTATATTTTTATTATTCTACGTCATCCAAAAAGCGGAACGAACGACCTGGAAATTTTCAACGTGGTGTTTTTTAAATACACCTTTTCTGCTGCTCGTTCCATTTTTTTTCTAAATCCGAAAAATAATGTACATTTCAAATGAAATATTCCGTCCTATGACAGTCAGCAAGAATTACATTCGCTATGCTTCGTTATCTTATCTAACTTTACCATTTGTCTGTCCTTTTCTAATCAAATATTGCCGTTATATTTAGTTACGTCAATTATTGAGAATGATAAAAATTAGAATAGGTGGTTTGATCAAGGCTTGAACGACCAAAGTTTTCGAGGCTACGCCCAGGCTTTATCGCGATGCACAGCTTCTCTCATTTTCGAGAGCAAAGAAGAAGAACGTTTTTTTAGAGAAAAGGATTTTCTCTTGATTTTGAAATTTTGATGAAAAGAATGGCAGTAGTCGAGATTCAGAATAGCTTTATTCTGAATGAAGACGACGATCTATAGCACTGTAATTTTCATGCATCACCTGAATGTTAGAAAGCGCTTTTCACTCGGATTTTCACGATTCTATACACTACTTACTTCCCCACTACTACTGTTACCGTTTCTATTACTACTACTGCTTCATACGTTTGCCCCTTTTTCGTAGTACAAACAAGAACGTTACGACAATTCAATAATACATACATTCTATTAGCGATAAAAGAATTTCATCAAAGTTTCATCGTGGAAACGCTATTTGACGCCGCAAAATGTTCGATTTAAAAAGGGGTGTAATGAAGAAGCCTCGTAATATCTACGGTACTTGGTGCTCTTTTCAAATAATTCTTTAAATATACAACTTTCAAACCTTTTGATACTTTGAATGACGAAGCCTCGAGTTTTTACATTTTTCAAATTTTTACGTTTTCCTTTATATTCCAAGTTCTTACAAATAGAAATTACTTCATGCTATCTCTTTCGCTATTAAGGGGTTAGGCCACTCTAGAGGCCGAAAAAAATAGGCCTTTTTTGGGACAAACTATTTTTTTTAGACAAACTATAAAACAAATCGCAATTACGAAAAAGGGTGTTTATTATACATATCATCGACTGTGTACACTAATTTTTTTGAAGCGATTGTGTTCAAAATGGTGGCTGTGAAGCGTTTTTGCGAAGACGTCACCGTTTTTCCAGGCCAAACTGCCGGAAACGCGCCGCCTGTAATTTTTTAATTATATAATAAGTCGGTTACTTTTTTTCGATTGTATATTAGAGCAGCCATAAAAGTACATATCACTTTTTCGGTATATTGATTTTTGACAAAATGGCGCACTTCTGAAATAAATTGCCAAAAAAATCGTCAGAAAATGATTAATAACAAATGAACTATGCGATATAAAATAAAAGTGACATGTACTTTTATGGGTAATGTAATTTTATAAATATATTGAAAATTTCAAGTTAATCGGTTGAAAATTGTCCGAGTTCTGTTTCCGGCAATTTTGAAAAATGTAGTTTCGAGATAAACGCGTTTGAAGTTTTGAGTAGCAGCTCACTGCGGACCGGGCGGTCGTGTACTGAAATTCGAAAATCGAGTACTTTAAGATTTGCCCCGGTCATAATCTTTTGGGACATCATTTTTGAGATACCAAGGGACCATTTAAGACCCAAAAAAAAAATGGATTTTTCGAAAATCCTAGAGTGGCCCAACCCCTTAACGTGATTTTTTTTCTGTTGTTTTATGTTATTGTAACTATAAGTACAAACTATATAGGCAGAAACAGAGTAATCAGTAATGGCAAACATCATTGCAATTGGAGCACCTCTGGTCCAGAAATTATTATTTTATTCCTCCGTCAAAGTAAACGAGCAAATTGTAAAATTTGTCACGGACCATTTAATCACCATCATCATTATATCGTACTGAATGTAATGGTACCAGCTAGTAATTCAAAGTTACATTTCCCTCTATTGACAATCCAGCATTTTTCGGTAGTTTTCTACGTGAGCCGTTGCTTTTAAAGTAGGTCAAGTCCACTTTTTATATTTATCGCGAATTCATTAAAAACGTAAACTTCGGGTTAATTTGTAAAAAGATTTAGCGTTTCAACTAATTTTATTTTAAAAAATGCACTTGTCTCATTCTCAAAAACCATGGCTCACATCGTGGTTATGTCTATAAGCTAATGTAAATCAGGCTTCTAAAATGGCAATTTTTTTTCGCCTTATCGGCAATGGGTTCCATTATTCCATTGCAAGAGGGGTTAAAATAGGAACATTTGGAAATATTTTTCAACAAAACAAATGTATTAGAGAAAAAAAAGATAATTATGTATTTTATTACTTTGAAACAATTCGTTGAAAAATTGTAACATAATTATTTGATTAAAATGAATTTGCTCTTTATAAATGATATAATAAATTTTTAATAGTTTTGAAATCAAACACGTTCCTATTTGTAAGATGTGGAACGAACGCACCACCTATATAATTAACTCAGTCGTTGATGTCCCATTGTTTTATGTAATTTATTTACGGAACCTCGTAGTGCTGTTTAAACGTTTTGGAACAGTTTCTGTTATCGCTCGAGTGTCCTTAAGAGATCTTCTAACCTACTTTCTGAATTTATATTACTTCTAAAGCGCTTAAACCATTCCCGTCTGTTTTGCAGGGAATTGGAAGCATAAAATTACGAAGCAGCGCGAATTTTATATTCTCTTAAAATCTTTAATAATCTCTCAATAGATTCCTTATTCTAATTGGATCGATTCTTAATGCCATTCTAATACAAATCATATTAATAAAATAGCCTTTAATAATTGATCATTAATCGATATATCAAGTCTCTGATCGTTTAATTTATATTTAGTTAATATTATCACATTCTTAACAATAATTAACATCCTATCGTTCAGGAAAAATTCTTCTACATTAAATTTCTGCTCCTGGAAAATTTTCACGGTTTTTTTAAAAAATATTCTTTCACAATTATTATAAAATGAAAACTCATAATTGTATTTTAATTTATTTTTGAAACTGCCGTTCTAATACAAATCATATTAATAAAATAGCCATTAATAAATGATCATTAATCGGTATATCAAGTCTCTGATCTTTTAATTTATATTTAGTTAATATTATCACATTCTTAACAATAATTAACATTCTATCGCTCAGGAAAAATTCTTCTACATTAAATTTCTGCTCCTGGAAAATTTTCACGGTTTTTTAAAAAAATATTCTTTCACAATTGTTATAAAATGAAAACTCATAATTGTATTTTAATTTATTTTCGAAACAGCCGTTCTAATACAAATCATATTAATAAAATAGCCATTAATAAATGATCATTAATCGGTATATCAAGTCTCTAATCGTTTAATTTATATTTAGTTAATATTATCACATTCTTAACAATAATTAACATTCAGGAAACTCAGGAAAAATTCTTCTACATTAAATTTCTGCTCCTGGAAAATTTTCACGGTTTTTTAAAAAATATTCTTTCACAATTATTATAAAATGAAAACTCGTAATTGTATTTTAATTTATTTTAGAAACTATCAATAATTATGTCAAAATGATTAACTGCTCTTATTTGATTAAACAAAAATTAAATAAATATTCTGTGCTTTATGTGTATAAAAAATTTTGTATATTTTTAAATCTTTTTTTGATGCATTAGTTTACTAAATTAGACGACGTTTGAATAACGCTTAGCGACAATAACCAAAACGTTATCGAGAAATTGTAATATTGAAAAAAAGATCGTAGAAAATAAATTTAAACGAAAATTCTTTTAAAATCTGTAAATTCGAAGCATGTTTTCAAAAAGTGTCTCGAAAACGCATTGTTGCATTACAATTTCCTGGCTTAATTATAGTACAAACTAGGAAAACAAATTTTTTAATGTAGTATAAACTCGAATTATCAAAATTTGGCTTTTTAATTAATACGCACACAAACACATTGATAATTAGGAGAAACGGAAAACGAAACTGAAAAAAAAATAAAAAAAAATTCAAGTTGCTCATAACTAGATAGGTATTCTTAACGGAGCTTCCCTAAAGTAATTTCAATTTTATAGCGTACTTTTCATTCCGCTCTAGTTATTAGAAAAAGGAAGTTATATAGATTTTAACTGAACCATATTTCGTTATAACTTGGTTTGCGATTCTTCTAGCTTATACACAATCCTTAAACATGATGAAATATGAAATCCTGAAATAATTTCGAAAAATAGGTATTTCATCATTTTACTTTTATGGAACGATCCATGTGAGAAAAAGAAAGTTCCGGAAATAAGAATTTTTATAGAAACCCAATTTTAGGTTATTTCTATATTTTCATTATTATTATTATTATTATTATTATTATGTTTAATTAAATTGCATATACCGAAGTGCGTTTTGCAAGGTAGCAAACTTGCGTTACAACACTGTTAAATAAAATATACGTATGTGCACTAGAAATGACCACAACCATTTTCTTACATTACTTATATAGAAGATTGGATACATTTAATACAAGTTTTATTCACGTCAATTTAGGAAACATGTAAATAAAGTAGATTACGGTTTCTAGAAATAACACCTTTTTTTTCGCGGTGCAGGTTAATAAACTCTACTTTTATTCGCACACAAAGACATTTTGATAACATTTTATACCACGTAACCGTGTCTCGAAGCGGTCCAACTGGAATTTTGGACAGAAAAATCGGAAAAGTACGTGATAAAAAAACGAAAATGTGCCAAATCAAAATAAAATTTTAATTTCGTAATTTGAAAGCTGTAAAGGAATTCCGGCTCTTGGGAAATTTAACATTTCTGCATAACCCTCTCTTTCTATCGAGCCCAAAGTTGCTTTAGTTCATCCGAAATAATTTCCCTTTGGTATCATTTTGATATCTTTCCGAGTCTCCGGGGATTTGGAGGCTTAATAAATTGAAAATTTGGATATTTTTCGCAACGAATGACATTTTTCAAATTGTAGAATAAAATTTTGGCGCAAAATCCATCTCCACTTATAATACTTTTCGTGTCAGAGAGACAATCATGAAGCAACCTTCCTAACCGAGGCCACAACTGTTCCTGCATACTTAACACGATTGTAACCACTCCACGTGAAATATATTGATATCGATAAAAACTTGTTGTAAATGGAAACCATTCAACTTTGTTACACAAGTTGTGTGACGTCACAAGTGTATGGTTAAAATAAGTAAATCATTTTTTTTTCCTATTACGAGACTGGTTCCAATTCTAATTTTTACCATTTTATTGATAAATTAGCAATTAAAAGTTAGGATATAGGGAATTGGCCCTGGCCAGTGGGTAGCCGCGGCCATTGGAAAAATTTGAAATTCCCAATTATTTGTAATATCCGCTTTAACACCTATTTGACGTCTATCATATCTATAACACCTTCCACGACTTTGTAAATATTTCAATTTTAACAAAACAAATGAAACTTTTGCAATGACCACGGCTACCCGTCGCGAAAAGAGCCGAAGTGGTGGGGCCACGAGTGTCGGAACTCGTGAAATTCAAATGAATTTGAATAAAAAAATTTTTTTAAGTATTTTTAAACTATTACATATATTTTTTATATATTTTTATTTTTATATTACACTATATTATAGTAATTTTTATATTACATTATATTTTTTTATTACATATATTTTTTATATTTTTATATTTTTAATTATTACATACGATTACAATAAATTTAAAAAATACCACGTTTTGTTTAAAAAGACCACGACTACGGCTCGTGATATTCATGTTTGGCCCGAAATGTCGATTACGAGTCAGACTCGCGATGTTCAAGTTTGGCCTAAAATATTCATCACGAGTCAGACTCGTGAGAATAGTGCAAGGGGTTAATAACAACAAATACAATTTTTAAGGAAAATGCATATTATTTTTTCCAGTGAAACGGTACACCTTATAACGTAACAATGAGTAACGATGGGATCCAAAAAAAAAATGGAAAGTCCTAATTCCATTTTTACCGTTATAAAGTTTAAAACCTACCATATTTTTCTCATTCGTGTGGGTATCATCTCTTATTATTTACTACAACATTACAGGTAGAGAGTACTTTGAACCGCAATGTTACGCCCACCTTGACACACTCGTGTACAAGGTGGCGCTGTCCTTCCTAATTCTTTCACCCGAAGTCTTTCCTTTGAAAATAACATTTGGAATTGATTGTATTAATTATAATAATGTATGCGAATAACTTTAATCTCTAATTCTCGGTATTCCACACCAACTAACACTTGCCGTATCGGGCAGTCGACTATTGGAGAGTGGTAGTTTTAGTATAGCTGTCAAGTGCGAAGTCTTTTCTAAAGTTACGCAATAATTTTCGGTTTGTACCGCATTTTACGAACGATACTTGCCGATATTTCGCAAGCATATATACCAAACACGCGTTATACAATATTCGCTCAAGTGAGAATGTCGATCTACCGACTAATTTTCTAGAATTTACATTCCCGGAAATCGTTTTCACCGCGTATTCTTCGTACAACGAAATTAAACCTAAAATCTCGTTACCAAAATCTTCGAAGGATTTATTTTTTCGAATATATATTTAAAATTTCAAGTTTTAACCGTGGCTGTCCGCTTTCCATCTCCTCTGTGTCCTCTTTGTCTCTGTGCCTTCCAGCGCCTTTCTCTCTCTCCAATACTAATTGCGATTATTGAGTTGGTGTATAATTATCAAGCGTTTCTTGCCTGATGATATCGTTTAAAAACGCCTGATAATTACACACCAACCCAATAAGAGAAACTTCAGAATTTCACGACTTAGATATTGTTCTATAAATTTTTCGTAAATTAAATACTATATTTTTATAAAATAATCTATACTATCTCTCTTAAACCAACATTCAACAAACTCCAATAACAATTTTTACGGGAAAATACCTTTAGAAAGTTAAAAAATAAAATATCAAATTTTTTTTTGAGAATCGTTAATATAACATCTCCAGAATGTGAATGTTGATAATCGAAAAATTGTTTACGTGCTCATTTCGGACTAATACAGCAGAGCTTATGCCGTTCGGTGACTCGCGTTACAGCCTTATCGAAATATGAAAATTTTGCCTTGTCGAATTATGAAAAATGTTGAACAACTGAAATTACGCTCCGGTTACCAAAAGTGACTAAAAATAATACCCAAAAATTCGAAAATGTGTGATGTACCGTTCCCTTAACACTAGGACTACCACACCAGTCATTTTGACTGGTTTGACAACTTTATTTTATTATCCCTACTTCGTGTTACATTTTTTCTTCGCAATGATGTAACGATTTTTCGAGGGATAACTAAAGGATTAATATAATGAACTTTAATTTTATTGTATTCATTTAAAATAAAAGTAATTTTTTGTTAAGTAGAGACAGCCACGTCTCAACTGTCGGCAGTTCTAGTGTTAAAAGATCATAAAAATTGCCCCATTTTCATACGTCCAAAGCTATTTTCCTCCATAAGCTAAAAAATGATTATCGATAAGGTCTAAAACGACCCAGTGTGCCAACTGTAATATTCGGGTGGAAGGGGCCTCTTTCAACTCAAACATTTTTCTACAATTTCACACAATAAATTGCGTCTTCTAATCCTTCCTGCAAAAATAACTAACACCTACGACTTTTTAGTTCCTCTTTTTCCAAAAACTTTATTATTATTATCGCTGTTTTCTCTAATTAACCTTTAGAGGACGGGAGTGGTCGAAATTTCGACCACCAATTTTGTCAGGCAATCGACGTGACAAATTCGTTGATTTTATGTACAAATATCGAGTAAAAAAAAAAGTCGAATTTTAAGGTAAAATTCCCCGTCCTCTAAAGGTTAAAGAAAAAACTTTAGTCCAAGTAATAACTCCTTTGAAAACACCTACTCAAGGAGATACAAAATAAAATCGACCTCGCGCACTTTCTTTTTGACGATTTTCAATCTATTCGTTAAAAAATGAAAAAAATATTCACAGCAAAGAGCTTACCTGTGAATTAAGAGGGGCAATACATGTAGACGGTAAGAAAATAGTCAATTTTTATCATTTTTTTTCTTAAGGAACAAAACGTTTTAAATTTTTGAAACTTTAGGTACACTTTACTACATAATTAAACTGTTTAAATAAATTTTTCCATTAAGGAATATTGTCAAATGGCGATGTTCTGTCGTGATCTTTCAGGAAGGTTTTGGCGGCAGTTACCCGTTTGTGGGAGTCCTAACGACTTTAATATTCATCTTAAAAATATGAATAAAAAATTTTTAGTATTTTAACATCCAGATGCTGAACTTATACCTAAGAAACATTTAAAAAACTGAAAATTACAAAAGTGGAATACTTCAGGAAAAAAACTGCAATTTTACGTAAAATTTTTTTTTCTTTTTGGCAATAAAAAAATCAATTTCGAAAAGCGATATTCATAAACAAGTAGGTATAAGTTCAAGGGAATATTGTTATTGAGTTGTGTGTACAATTTTAGCACGATCGGTGGATTCGTTTTAAAGTTGTGTTTCCCACAATCTTAAAGAATGTAGTTTTCCGCAAAACGTTTTTGAAGTTCGAAACAACGAACACTCAATCACTTTAGTAACTTACCGGCTAATTAGCTATTCCAGGGACACACCGAATTTCAGTTTAAAACTTTACCACCTTATTCTTGAGATGTTTAACTAACATTTTATGAAGAAAACAAAAATTAGATTTTTTGAAGCTGCTACATGTATTGCCCTCCTTAAATAACATTCAAGCTGGAGTTGCAGGCTGATGTTATTTGGTTATGGGAAAAGTTGAAGAAGGCTTTTCGGTGAGGTGAAACTTCAATAATATTCTATATAGTGAGGTCATGAAGTGTCGAGTGGAGGCAGTGGAAAAGAAAAGAAGAAGGAGAGAAAAGAATTGTGTTGGAAGGTAAAAGAGACAGTGTACACTGTAGTCTCTCTTAGGTGATAGTAACGAGCAGAGTTCCTCTGGTTCGGAGTTACTCTGTGTGTTTGCTGCCGCTGTGTCTTCATCCTATTTCTTATTTTTCTTCTTTTTTTTTTGCGAGCTTGCCTTCGTTACACACAAGGAAGAAACGGATAATCCATGGCTCAAGAAGCTAATTGTACCATCCCTCTCTTAGCTCTTTTTGTGTTTACGTGCAGTTGCATACGAAATTGTGCTTAGTGCTTTGTTCTAAGGTGTTAATTTAGCGTTATGATGGTGATAAGCGCTTTAAAACAGGTCGCTACCGCGGCCACTAATGCTGTTCACTCCGCTACCAATATTGGTGTTGCCAATTCCGGTAAGGTTTCAAATCCATTAATTTAATCCTTGCTGAAATCGACGTTTCGTGTAAATAGATCACGAGAGTTTGAAAAATATAGCAAATGGGATTCTTCCATCCAAGGCTACCGGTGCATGAACAGTTAACCAGTTTTCAGAATTATTTCCAAAGGGCAAACGCATTAAGTTTGTAAAATGTATGAGCCGTTCATTTTGAAAGTGGCCTAAGCCCATTTTTTAGTTTTTTTCTTGTTAGCGGTACTAACATGTGCCACTTGATGTTAGTTTTTATAAAAAAACATTTTGGAAAATTTAAAAAAAGACTGGATTTAGGCCACTCTCAAAATAAACGGCTCATATATAATTAATTGACTCGTGAATCTGCTTTGTGTCACTTCTTTTCTACAAAAAATAATTATTATTGTGTAACAGTGAACTTTTGAGTTATATTTGAAAAAAATGGACTTTTCAAATCAATTTTCGGAAATTACCGGGAGACCCTTATCCGATGTATTTTTTCTCGAGGAATGCATTTTTAATGTCAAAATTGCAGATTTCCAGCGGAAGGTACAAGTTTTTCTCAAAAAAAAAAACCTACTTTTCACCAACTTTCGCTGGGATTTCATGAAATTTGATCCTTGGAATCGATTCTACTCGCAAAATTATCCCTAGAAATTGTCTCATCAACTTTAATTTTGAAAGTTTAATCTGCGCCCTTTTCGGCAGGCGAAGATCAGTCAAGATTTGGCTGAAAAAATCGACTTTCAA
Source organism: Gasteruption jaculator (assembly GCA_949825005.1). Taxonomy (NCBI): domain Eukaryota; kingdom Metazoa; phylum Arthropoda; class Insecta; order Hymenoptera; family Gasteruptiidae; genus Gasteruption; species Gasteruption jaculator. Next base: position 4,548,253 of record OX463770.1, read on the forward strand.
AATCGATTTTCGGGGATTATCGGGAAACCCTTATCCGACGTATTTTTTCCCGAGGAATGCATTTTCATTGTCAAAATTAGAAGGTACAATTTTTTCTCAAAAAAACCTACTTTTTACCAACTTTCGCTGGGATTTCATGAAATTTGATCCTTGGAATCGATTCTACTCGCAAAATTACTCCTAGAAATGGTGTCTTCGACTTTAATTCTGAAAGTCGAAGATCAGTCAAGTTTTGGCTGAAAAAATCGACTTTCAAAATCGATTTTTGGAGATTATCGGAAGACCGTTATCCGACGTATTTTTTCCCGAGGAATCCATCTCTCGTTGTCAAAATTTCAGATTTCCAGCGGGAAATATGATTTTTTTTTAAACCTAGTTTTGAAAACCTTCCGCTAAGATTTCATGAAAATGAACCGTTAGAATCGATTCTACGCGTGAAAGTACCCTTAGAAATGTTCTCCTCAACTTCCTTTTTTGAAATTTTTATGCGCACCCCATTTGCCCGGGAGAAGATCAGTCAAGCTTTCGGTAAAAAAAAAATCCACTTTCATGGAGATTATCGGGAGACCTTTATCCGATGTATTTTTTCGCGAGGAATCCATTTTCATCGTCAAATTTCCAGAATTCCAGCGGGAAATACGATTTTTTCTGAGATAACCGGTTTTTTGACACGTCTGTCTTACAATAGGAATTCCCCTCGCAAAATGAGGTAGTCATACAATTTTGTAATTTTGAGAAAACCATTCGCTTTCAACTATAATATGGATATAAGGAAGTTACAAAAATGATTACACTGCAATTACAGAAAATTGCAAAAAAAAAAGCGTGTATTTTCTGGAAATCTGCAATTGGATAAAATGATTGTTTGTGAGCCGCAGAAACCGAATTCGATGTAATGAAATTTCCAGTGATTTATTATTACATCAGACCTTTATATCCTTTGAATATATCGAGAGACACAACTTTGTAGGAAGCGAAACTCTTCGCTCCTCTCTTTTTTCTTAATCTTCCAGTTTTCCCACTTCTATTATCGGCACATAGAAGATTTATGTGCATACGTATCCTACACACACACACACACACACACACACACACACACACACACACACACACACACACACACACACACACACACACACATATACACACAATGCTCACATTTGCATGCAGGTACTGTTTTACCGCTGGTTACCATCTCGGGTTCGGCTACTATTCCATTCTCTTTCGCAAATCTTGCCCTCACTTTTGCAAACGCACACAGAGACACGTATGCACGTATGTAAAAGAGACAAACGTCTGCAACTCAGCAGGTTTACTAGTTTACTCTCCCACTTTTGCTCACTCACTTGCCCATCAGCTCTTTCGGTCTCTCTGACGAAATTGTCATCGTTGCAACTTCACCGGAGTTGCATAATATTACATTCTTGACATTGACAAGACCGTTCCATTTAAACATCAAACTTCGAGCCTTTCATTTTCGAACTCTACTCGTTTTATCGAACGCAAAAACCGTGATGAACTACTTCACGGAGTTGTTAGCGTGAGTAAACGTTGGAAATGACATTAAGGTTATAGCACCTTTCCTGTCAAATGTTATCAGAAGTATAGTTGGGAGCGGAAAAGTTGGCACGCCAAACTTCTCCACTCCCAAAAGTACATTTTCAAGCGTTCGCCATTTTTCTTTTCTACATCGCTTCCGTGACGTACTTCCGTTGCTTGTACGTCACGGATGAAAATTGCATCTTAGGTTTTGTGATGCACGTCGCTTTTAAAACAAGTTTCCCTTTAAACAAAAAAATCGATGGTGTTTGATCACTCCTGTAAGGATAGGAAAACGTTGTAGCTCTATTTTTTTCTTCATGGCGTCAATCGCGCATATCTTCGTCATACCGTACTTTACCTTATTATTAGATATACGGCAATAGAATTTTCAATAATATTATATATAAGTGTTCACTATGTATATAAATATCTCTAGATATTTATAAAACTTGCAGGACACCGATTTTGTTACCAGATTTACTGTTTCCTGTATACCAACGCACTTGAACCGAATCCATACGCGTTATACGAGTTGATTTATAAATAGAGTAAAATAAAAATCAGAAATGTTGCAGTTTTATACTGCACTGATAATAGATCGGTGTAATTAAAAAGTTCCATATCGGTTGAACTCGGACATATACAGGCGGCCCTCGACTTTCGCACAATTCGCTTTTTCGCAGATTTCAAAAAATTCAACTTTGTAAGCCTTCGCGGTGGAATGTTCCCCCTGTGGGCTGACACAAAAGAGTCGACAGTAAAAGGTTCCTGCAAACAATTGCGTCCACAAATGATGAATGATTTTACAAATTTTGAAGAAACGCCGAAAACTATCACCAATGAAACATAGTTAGTCTCGTGAACTTGGACTCTTACTCTCTCACTTGGACGTCAACAACGACGATATTAATGAATCAATTGAATCTCACTTAGCGTCGCTGTCAAATGAACATCTAATTGAGCAACAATTGATCAACAATAAAACGAGCCTTTTATTTTGAAAGTGGCCTAACTTCATTTTTGAAGAATCATTAGATGCGCCGTAAATAAGTGGTTTTCAGTAATTGAATCATAAATTTTCGAGTTTAAAATTTTTTTTTTAAATGGACTTAGGCCACTTTCAAAATAAACGGCTCAAATACACAAGGAAATTGAGGAAGAAGAAGCCGATAAAAACGTAGACAAATTTTTCACTATTATGAAAGAATGCGATCCCAATGGAGGACGTATATCTCAAGTACGTAGGTCAATGCAAAAAGACACTGCGTGTTACAGAAACCTTTATTACGAAAAGAAAAAAAAAAGGAGCTACTCAAAAAACTCTTGAAAAGTTTATAAAGAAAACACCGGAAAGTTAAATAAATAAATAAATACTTTAAAACGCCGTTTTTGGTGCGTACTTTTTTACGTCCCTCTACTTTCGAACATTCAACATTCGCACACATTTTCAGGATCCAATTGTGTGCGAAAGTCGATGTTAATGAATTAATTGAATCTCACTCAGCATCGCTGTCAAATGAATATCTAATTGGGCAACGATTGATCAACAATAAAATACACGACGAAAGTGAGGAAGAAGAAGCCGATAAAAACGTAAAGACTTTGACAATGAAAAATATGAATGAAGGCTTTAATGCATCTAGACAAATTTTTCACTATTATGGAAGAATGCGATCCCAATGGAGGACGTATATCTCAAGTATACGTAGGTCAATGCAAAAAGACACTGCGTGTTACAGAAACCTCTATTACGAAAAAAAAAAAAAAAGGAGCTACTCTACCAACTCTTGAAAAGTTTATAAAGAAAATACCCGAAAGTTCAATAAATGAATACTTTAAAACGCCGTTTTTGGCGCATACTTTTTTACGTCCCTCTACTTTCGAAGGTTCAAGATTCGCACACGCTTTCAGGATCCAATTGTATGCGAAAGTCGAGGGCCCGCTGTAATCGCATCAGCCTCTATGAAGAAACCAATTCTTTGACTCCAGGTAGGTGTCTAGTCTAGAGAGCGAAAAAAGAAGCTTATTTTCGAAAACGTTTTTCTCAGCTTCTTTATTAGATATTACAATTACAACATTTTCTGGGACATAATGCTATCCTTATCGAATGGGAAAAAATGGTTTACATCGTCCAGCGTTTTTGTTTTTCAATGTTCAGAAAGCGCCAAAGTCGAGTCCTCAATAAAAAGGTGTTCCCATGGCGGACAAACAATCTCCGCAACCACTACGTCGATTTTAATGAAACTTCGTACGATTCTTTATTAAGGTGTTTTGTATGGTAATTCACCAGATTTTTGGGAAAAAATGTATAATATAAAAATTTACGGACCGCAAACGGTGCAAAAATATGTCGATTTTCGTACAATGTTTTTCAAATAGCCGCCATTTTTTTTCTATTATCGATTTTTGGCAAACGGTGGTGAATTACCATGTGGCAAACCTTCCTCTTTAAAAAGTTTTTTCCTATTTTTGCCTCAAACGTTCCAATCCGAAGATTGTTAGTCCACCATGGGAAAACCTTTTTATTGAGGATTCGACTTTGGCGCCTTCTGAAAATTGGAAAAAAAGAGCTGGATGGTGTAAACCATTTTTTTGTTTCCATTCGATAAGGATAGAATTATGTCCTAGAAAATTTTGTAATTGTAATATCTAATAAAGAAGCCGAGAAAAAACGTTTTTGAAAATAAGCTTGTTTTTCGCTCTCTGGACTAGACACCTACCTTCAGTGATCTTTCGCACCATTGAATTTTGTACCCCTTGTTTTTTCGCTGCAATGCCATTTGGGATTTGTCATCATTAAAATAACAAAAACGATCTTGATTTTTTGACCCATATTTTCATGGAAATCTCTTAGAAAAATCTCAGGCTGCGTTTACGCTGAAGTAGATACGAGCAAAGTTTCAAAGGCAAGAACGGTACGTTTGAAACTACACACTAATCCGTTTTTACCGTTTCGTAGCATGAGATTTTTCAGAAATAATAAATGTGGTGGCTGTCGAATGGAGGTACAGGCCGTAGAATCGACCTTATGCAAAAGCAGCGATTTTCCTCTGAGAGCTGGGCGTTGTAGTAAGAATGAACTTATCTGAATCGTGCCGTGCATGAAATTCAAGTACTAAGAAAAGACGTTCCATGCAAGTTTCCATGTTTTTTTTTATAATACGTATTCTTAAGATTTTCCTATGAAATCAAACAGCTTGGAGAAAGGAAGTTGCCACGATTTCCAATCCAACCAATGATTTATTCACGTTTTCAGCACTTCAATTTTTCTCATCGAAAGAGAATCTCCATACTGTCACCATTATTTTAATAAATAACAAAAAAAAACAGTCGAGGAATCTTAACTAAAGGAATGTAAACTAAATAAACGGAAAACGCTCGATTTCTTATGGAACTAAATAGCAAATTTAAATATATACAAAATGTGTGTCCGATTCAGCTTCAATTTTTGGATCTTTATTGTAAAAAAAAAATCGTACAATTTTTTAATCATATTTTTGTAAAATAAAATACCTGTACCATCTTGAAAACGACATTCAACCATTACCCTACAATTTTTTAAATTAAAAAGGTCAATATTTTCCACGCAATATAAATTTTTATCAGTGGATGTCAAAAAGTCCCAGTGTGCCAACTATGGTTTATTCTGGTGATGGAAAAAACAAAAATTTAACAATGAAGCGGAACAACGTTCGCTGAAAAGAAACATAAAATTTTAGTAAACTACTTTTTTCATAAAGTCAATCTTTTTAAACCTTCATTTTCTTAAATGCTGCACAGTTACTTGCACCGAGTATGCAAGGTTTGTACGACTCTAAATTTTACAAGAAACTTTTACTATGTAACACTTAACAGAGTAACGGGATTCCTTTTTTTTCCGTGGAATGTTTTCGACATTTATGGTATAGTTTCATTTACAAAAAAACTTGCCTTGAGTTATACGTTAATCTCGAACCATGTAAACTGTCCGTCTGGATACACAGACTTCTAGAGTCACCGTAACGCTGACTTTTAACAATTATGTAACTATCGAGCTGAAGTAAGGTGGTTTACATCAGCCGAGTACCAAAGCGCAACAAGGGGATTAGCAACTAGCATACTTGACAAATAATATAGTGGCAACGGTAACAATAGTGGCAAAACAATAGCAATTATTCTTTTTACAAGGTTAGCAAGTAGAATAGTTCTGTGAATCGGGGAGTGCTAAATAGCTAACATCCATGGTAATTAATGTGAGGGTACTTAAACAATCACCCAAAGAGCTCCGGTTTTCCTTCATAAAATGGTAAAGCACCGCGGAGAGTTTAATACCCCCCGGTTTTTTCCTTAAATTTTCTTTCTCCCATTTCATGTGGTATTAAAAGGCCCCCGATACCTTAGGAGCCTTCAAGCATAAAAGTGAAGGAAGATCCAGCATTGGTATCGTTGTAAAATCACTAAATCTAGTTAGTTTCAGCAAAATTTAAGATTTTTGTGTGATTTCAAACGCCAAATTGGAAGGAAAACCATCGGTTTGCAAAAATAATTAATCGAATCAATTCAAAAGGACGAGGGTCCATTAGGGGGGTTTTTGGCCCCAAGGGAGCACAGAATCGCAACATCTTCATTTTTATATGTGTGATGTGCTTTGATGTCTTTTCCAATATACGTAAAAAAGAAAGTTGTGCGCAATTGCGCTCATATTAAAAAACGCGGTTGAACGTGCCAAAAAAGGTATTTCTTTGAGAAAATAATGAAAAGACTCAGGTTTGCTTCAATAACAAAGGGCTTAAATTAATTTTAAAAAATTTATTTAAAAGATTATTGTTATATAAATCCGAGATTTTATCATTTTTAACAATTATTAGGGCTCAAATCCCACGTTGTGGACCCACATCCTTTAACAAACAATAATCCATAAATAACAAATAATCAATATTTCAAACCATTTTACACATTTTCTATTTTTCAATACCGGAAATGACCTGCAACGAATTTTAGTTTGGATTTTGAAGGCATGGGGTAAAGTCAATTAATGAGAAATTCGAAAATTGAATATTATTAATTAACACAGTACGCGCAACGATCAATGAATTACAAATTTTACGTGCGCTGTTGGGAAAAGTATTCGTAATTTTCGCGACAACAAACTTTGTTTAATCGAAACAAACTCGAGAGCCATTTCGAAGGCATAACGCTGTAATGGATTTCAAAAGATGTGAAGCTAAAGTGAGTGGGACTTGTATCTTCTAGCAACATTTATTGAATGACCTCGCTTGGTAATAGAGACGGAGGACCCATGGTACGAGGCTATATATTTTATCGCGATAATAAATAAATTCATTAGACGGAAAACAATTTTACTTGGTTCACCGAGCGGTCGCTAATTAGACATATGGTACTCAATTACACGAAAAATGTGTCAGAGAGATATATGCTTTCCAGCAAAACAATATTTCACTGGAATATTTTTGATTATAGTGACATTTCTTTGAACATATTTCACATATTTTGAATCAATTTTTAATATATATATATGAGCCGTTCATTTTAAAAGTGGCCCAAGTCCATTTTTTAGTTTTTTGTTGTTAACTGTACTAACGTGTGCCCCTTGATGTTATTTTTGATAAAAAAACCATTTTGAAAAATGAAAAAAAAAACTGGATTTAGGCCACTTTCAAAATGAACGGCTCATATATTGAAATTGCATCACAACGGTTAACCAATAAAACGAAGAAAATTGACAAAATATCAAAATTCAAACTGACCAACAAAAGTAGTATATTACAATACTTTGAATCACTCAAAATTTTCTTTTATTGAACTCCAATATTTTTTTTAAGGGGAGACTAAACTGAAAAATGAAAATTCGCCGACAAGTAAATATAAGAAAATGTTGTTTTCTTGAAATAAGGTATAAATTGAAATTCTAATCTGGAGTTATCATTTTTTAGGGCTTTTTCAATTATTTTAGATGTCCGGCAGTCATATATACCTTCTCACTTTGCGCATGGGCTTATTCTCTCTGACACCTGTTTTACGTATAAAATTTAGCTTGTAGGCTATAAATCTTTGTTTTGGGGGCTGTCACTAGGTGGAATCTCTTAAAAACCTCATTTTACTCCTAGGGAACCATAAAAAAAAGGTTTAAAGACAACAGCAGCGAATTTTCATTTTTCAGTTTAGTCTTCCCTTAAAATGGCAATGCGCGACTCTTTTGAATAAATGCAACTGGTTTAACCTTTTTCTCCCGAACAGCGTGACAAAAAATGTGAGCGTTCTAGACTCGCAAGAGTATATTTTTTAAAACTATAAGTTACCTTCTAGTTACAATAAAATAACTGATATTTATTTTGGACGTTAAATTTCACGTTGCAACAAAACAAACTACTGCCTTTGCAATAACAACCTGCGTTTGATATAACAAGGATTTACAGTTGAACCTCTACCCCTAATTTATCGTCCACGCTGTTGTATTTCTTCAAGAACTTCATTTCCACTTGCGGTACTAAATAACGCGTAGTTGTGTTTTACCTTCTTCCTGTTCTAAATTTGAAAATTTCACAAAAAGAAAATTCACTTCATATTTTTATTTCAGTTACTCCGTTCTCCCGCAACAAATACCCACCCTACCAACCTTGCTATTAACAAACCCCTTTTCGTGCTCTCCATTCTAATTAGGTTATTCGTCTTGGGCAAGAAAAATGTTAATTTTTCTTCTTTTTTTTACGTTGAGATGGAAACTGTATCGATTACTGCTGATTGAAAGATATCAATTTCTCTCAGCAAAAACATTTAGGCGTGGTGGAATCGCCAAGAAAGTGGTACAGACTTTATAACCACAATTTCCGTTGAATCGGATACAATTTTTTTTCTTAGGAAGACTGCAATCAGAAATGATTCTAATGAAGTTATGCTACGCTCTAATGAGATTTGCTACGCGGAGTTGTAAAATCAAGAGAATATCTTTGAAGTGAAGGTATTTTACAAAAAATTTCTATAGAAATTTTATTTTTCGATGAAACTAATTTATTGTAAATAAAGACATTTTTTTAGTTGATTACCAGACTGCTTTTAAACCCCAGATTTTGTAGCTAATTTATTAAATATATTTAATTATATTATAAATTATTATCGAAGATCGGAGGCAAAAGACAAATCCGAAATTAATTTGGTAATATTTTATCGATATAATAATGAATTAATAATTCATTATTATTTTACTAAAGATTAATAATCTAAATAATTCAATTTTTAATGCTTTGCGTTCTTACAAAAATTACCGTAATGTGGGAAATTTTTTCAAACACATCTGATAATTGATAAGGGCTACTACGACACATAGAAATTTAGTAAATTAACTAAAGAGCGGTACCTGGGGAATATTTTACTTGAGAAATCTTAATTTCACGCACGAGTAAATGAAAATAGCATAAAGGTATAATATCGTGACAAAATTTGGAAAAATCTATGATTGTCGGAAACTAATGAAAGAAAACTTCGCAGGTCGCTTTCGAAAGTAAACGAATGAATTTCCAAACCTAAACTCGACAATAAAAAGTTTTCCACCCAAGATCTTTCATTGAAATTCTGAACGTTCCATACATTACAAAGTCCTCCTTTATCTCATGATGAAGAACTTTTTTGCTACACTTCTTCTCAGAACTTTTGAGACAGTCGTTTTTTCCCATTCGAAATGGATTCAATTCGAATCTGTATAGCGTGAAGGTTTTAACAGCGAATTGTTCACAGTACAGAAGACCCATTTCCATTTCTGAGTAGGCAATACGATACTCCAGAGGATTCGGTACCCGCTGAATTATCCGGTTAGTCTTCAGCAAAATACAGAGAATTCCACTAGAGAAGTTATTTCTCTTAGATTTTCAACTTTTTTTGTTGCATCGGGATATTGAGAGAAGGTTATATGTCTGCTACTATTCCGCTTTTGCCGGGATTCAACTTTTTTTATTTTTTTATATTTTTCTTTGTTAATTGGAAGTAGACGAAAAATATATTCCGTCAATAGTTGAGTGGAATAAGTTCCAGTTGGTAAAATAAATGAACATATAAGAGGGGAAATACTTTCAACTTTGAGAAATATTGCACTTGAATCCCACATATGTTTATTATTATTTACATGACAATAATTTAATAATTGAATGGGTCACCTCAAAAACCTTGTAAGGTACAAATTGCAAATTGTTCAAAAGCCCCCGAAAATAATAAAAATAACCTGATGGTGCTATAATAGAATGGGTCACCTCAAAAACGTTGGAAGGTACATTTTTTTAAAAACATTTATTGTTGCTGTGATTGCACTTGAATCCTACATACATTTATTATTACTTACATGACAATAATTTAATAATTGAATGGGTCACCTCAAAAACCTTGTAAGGTACAAATTGCAAATTGTTCAAAAGCCCCCGAAAATAATAAAAATAACCTGATGGTGCTATAATAGAATGGGTCACCTCAAAAACGTTGGAAGGTACATTTTTTTAAAAACATTTATTGTTGCTGTGATTGCACTTGAATCCTACATACATTTATTATTACTTACATGACAATAATTTAATAATTGAATGGGTCACCTCAAAAACCTTGTAAGGTACAAATTGCAAATTGTTCAAAAGCCCCCGAAAATAATAAAAATAACCTGATGGTGCTATAATAGAATGGGTCACCTCAAAAACGTTGGAAGGTACATTTTTTTAAAAACATTTATTGTTGCTGTGATTGCACTTGAATCCTACATACATTTATTATTACTTACATGACAATAATTTAATAATTGAATGGGTCACCTCAAAAACCTTGTAAGGTACAAATTGCAAATTGTTCAAAAACCCCCAAAAATAATAAAAATAACCTGATGGTGCTATAATGGAATGGGTCACCTCAAAAACGTTGGAAGGAACATTTTTTTAAAAACATTTATTGTTGCTGTGATTGCACTTGAATCCTACATACATTTATTATTACTTACATGACAATAATTTAATAATTGAATGGGTCACCTCAAAAACCTTGTAAGGTACAAATTGCAAATTGTTCAAAAGCCCCCGAAAATCATAAAAATAACCTGATGGTGCAATACTAGGATGGGTCACCTCAAAAACGTTGCAAGGTAGACATTTTTTTAAAACAATTATTAGTGCACCATCAGGTTATTTTTTTCATTTTCTGGGGTTTTTGAACAATTTGTAATTTGTACTTTACAACATTTTTGAGGTGACCCCTTCAATTGTAATCGAACGTTCACTCTTATCAAGCAAATCCTTCCATTGATTATAAAATTTTATTGGTATCTGGCTTTTAATTATGTTTCTTCAAAGGCCAAAAAATGTAAATAAATGACTAATAAATAATTACGTATAAGAATGAGAAATAATGAAGTTTAGGTATTAGAAAATTTTGTTTGAGATTCCAAAACTGATTTCAACACAAAATATGGGATCTATCCATTGTTTCTCATCTTCGGCTTATGCCACTTTCTCCACTACTGGCGCACGCATCTATTCCTTTTTTGAATTTTCAACATTTGTGTTATTTCGAATTTTGATATTTTTCACTTCAAAGTTATCGAATGTCTCGTTCCGAGAGATTTTAAAAATATGAATCTCTTTAAAAAGCAATAAATGTCAACGTCCTGTCGACGGGTGCAGATGAAAAGAAACCTGAGAAAGTTGTGGAAAGCTCTTTTAGAACTTTTTCGTTTATTGAAACGTTTTTCTATCTATGGAGTGTGACTTTTAAACCAAAAAATGTGTCGATGCAAGTTTTTCAACAGCGAGAAAGGGAATGAAAAGCCTTTAGCTTCAACGTACACACGTGTGACATATAATATATGTAAAAAGTTGCGCCTCAAAGGAAATACACGGAATAACGTATTTTCCTTGACAATAGTTGCGCCTGGCTCTGGACGCATGGAATATATGGAATGCATGTATAAATATATACAAACACTGGGGAGTCGATTTTGCATGTGAAAACTATTCTGCTTTCCTCTTTCTCAACTTTCTAGAAAGATAGGTAGGTAGGTATGTTTCTTAAGAAATTATTACCTATGTCATGATGACATTTCGAATGATATAGTCCTCATGTTTATGGAAATTATAACCTAACTGGCGCAATCAGTGGGACCAGACACTCAGGATTGACTTTAAAAGTATTTTGTGGTTGGAATTGAGGTACTTTTAGCAAATTAGGAATTTTTCCCAATTGTGGGCCACGGAAAACGTGGCCTAATTTGAACAATCGGTTCCATTTTCCACATTTTTAGATGACAGTGGGTGGAACATATCATTCTTATTTTTTTTTTTCGGTTATTTTACTCAATTTTGGCATCTACCCTATATTTATATTCCGATGTACTACAATAATTATATTTTATTGCAATTATTAACCCTCAAGCGACCAGGTAAAACGTAGAAACATATATGGCCAGGTGGGGTCCGCGCGGACCTCACACATTTTTTGACAGAACTCGACCAAGTTGATGTCAAGAATTCCATTTTTCGATGAATTTTAGGGAAAGTACCTAGAGTGTTTTTTTTTTTATTGAAAAAGAGTGATTTGTCTGTTTCTTGAAGCATTCACGTCAACTGCGATTGGCGGGGTTGACCTGGTGCGATTAATCGAAAAATCGCATTAAACGTGATCTGGGGTCCGGATGGATCCCACCTGGTCGCCTTAGGGTTAATTAAGTTCTAATCGGAAAATAACACAAGTAATTCGACTTCCAGTTGGTTAGATTTTTTAGTTCTCCAGAAATAACTTTTTCTTTGACGCTTATTTGAATTTCACGTGTTTCTACGATCTTTCATAATCCCTTCGATTTTTATCTTCTTCTTCACCGCGGGCTCGTAGGCTGGTAATTTCGCTTAGGAGCTCCAATCTAGACAAACACCCTTCCCTTACAGAGTCGAGGAACATTACTATTAAAAGAAATTAATGCAACTTTTTGTATTTGGAAAAGGCGCTGTTATTTACTACTTTTCTGGGTAGCAATGCGAGCAGAGAGAAATATTGCACATGCAAGAGCGGCAAATATCCAGCGGGATACGTTATACATTTCTTCCAGCACGCTTGGGATACTCTTTCCCTTTAGAGTAGAGCTTTTCATATGCCAAGCTTACTCGTATTTTTCTTCAATAGGTGTTACGTTACCTTTTATACCTTTCATACACGGACCCCGAGTTACTATGATTGTTTTTCGCTAAAGTAACAAGAGTACTTGATATTGGAGCGTAAACGCAGGAGCAGGGCGACTCGCCGAACTCGACCACATTAAATTACTCGTCAACTGTTTGTCACATGAGAAAATGCTTCAAACTAAAGTCCCAAGGTGTCAAAGAAGAAGCGCAGGAGGATAATCCGATTTTTCTTACTTTTCTGGAGCTCGAGAATCAGTCAGTCGAGTGTTGTATGGAATTTTTTCGCTCATAAAAGTTTTATCCTTGGGATATCACATTTCGTATCTTTGTGACTTTCACGAAGAAAAAAAAAACATTTCAGAGTTTTTTTTTGTTAGCTGTCGCAACACGCGCCACTTGAAGTTAGACGCCACCAAAAAACATTAATGGAATTAGGCCACTTTCAAAATAAACGCCTCAACTAACGATTTTTGATCCCATGTTTATACACAAACTGCATTGTGCGTGAGTAAACCGCATCGTCATTGACAAATCACGGGACCCACTGAGATTATATTCGCAGCATGTCTTATTAAAGTGTAGAGTAAGGTTTTTAATTATATCCCGTTTCAGTAGGTGGCGCTGGAATCTAAATTTTATATTTACAAGCCGATTTTGCGCCATACCTGCAGAAAATGTTTGCTGGTCGGATAAAAAAATTGTTCTAGTGCATTTTGCATTCGACGGGTAAAACGCTACAGTCATACTCCAATTAAATCGCATTGGTTGTACCTAGAGAACAAAGAAACATTTAACAATGAGGCAAAACAACGTTCGCTGGGATCAAATAGTCGCTGGTATAATAATAAATACCCTGCCTGTTTTATTCAGTTTTCAATATTCCTTCGATGTTGTACATTTCGTTTGAAAAGCTCAAGGTAATTTCTCTTTTTTTTTTATCAGACATTTATTGCTGCATCGGAGTTACATCGCAGTTACGAAGTTACTTGTGACTCGACCTAGCAACAAAAGCTTATCACTGCACCGTTCCCACCCTTTTGCTGCCAAAAGACTTTTGTTTCAAACATTTTCTTACGTGACAAACAGTTTAGGTGTTATTCAGCGACACACCCTGTATATTACTTGGTGATTTTCCACGAGTAACATAATTTCGTCTTTCCCCCTTCGATTCTTAATTGCATAAATTTTTTCCAATTCTTGTAGCACAGAACTTCCGAGGCAGCGCCCCTGAAATAAAATAAATCGGTGCTTCCCCGTAATTGAAATCGAAAAACTACCCCATAAGAGGTTTCAACTAAACTACTTACACTTAAAACTTTCGATAGCTTGAAAAAATTAGGTATCATTAGTCATGCATCCTTACACTCACGAGTCGCGGCGTCCTTCCAATTTCGAAAATTACTCGACAAGTTTTCGAATTAAATTAGTTTTATTCCGGAAGCTCGAGTATTAACATAAACTTCGCAGTTATTAAAAGCGAGTGCTTGCATCTTGCACTCGGTATCCGTATACGCCCGTATATAGTATAATACCTTATAAATTTACTCTTTGATGCCACTTTCTGATTTAAGGTTGAAACCAACTTCTGCATCTGTGCAGAAGGAATGGAGAAACAAATCCGGAAGTCGCTCTTGGAATGACAATTGCCGAGGCTGGGCGCTTTAAATCAAAACTTTAGTCCCTCGGGTTAAAGCAAATCAGTTTCTAATCAGTAAGGTAACGGTGAAAGCTATGGAAAAAAATAGCTTAGAAATAGACAAACAAGGATGTAACTTTCACGATATCGTAACCCTAGGAATGGGATCTCCGTTCTCCTTCATTGTGTTTGTATTTGTTCCTTGTTACATTACCAGTCAAACTCGCTTTCCTTAATATACATAATTGTCTGTAGTAAGTAACCCTGTTATGTAATGCAGCTGAATTGTTAGAATTATCAAAATTAGGAATTACTTTGCCGGTAAAATCGTTAGATTACAATCAAATATCAGAGGTAACATATTTCTTTCTCTGTTAAAAAATTTGTTGGTCACATTTTCAGATTTTAGGTTGAATTGTAATACTTTCTGGTTTTCAAATTACTAATTTTCAATTGTAAATTCCAAATTGCGAATTATTAACTCCAAATTCTAAATTAATAATTTTCGATTTCAAAATCTCAATTCCAAATTGCAAATTCCAAGTTCCAAATTCTAAATTCTTAATTCCAAATTGCAAATTCCAAGTTCCAAATTCTAAATTCTTAATTCCAAATTGCGAATTCTAAATTCTCAATTCCAAAGTCCATATTCCAAATTCTAAATTTTCAATTCCAAAATTCTCAATTCCAAAGTCGATATTCCAAATTCTAAATTCTAAATTCCAAATTCTGAATTCCTAATTTTTAATTCTAAATTATAAATTTCAAATTTTTAATTCTTAATTCCAAATTGCGAATTCTAAATTCTCAATTCCAAAATTCTCAATTCCAAGGTCCATATTCCAAATTCTAAATTCTAAATTTCAAATTGCGAATTATAAATTACAGATTCTAAATTTCAAATACTAAATTCCAAATTCCAAATTTCAAATACTAAATTCCAAATTCCAAATTTCAAATACTAAATTGTAAATTCTAAATTGATAATTCTTCATTCTTAATTTCAAATTTCGGAATATAAATTCCAAACTCCAAACCCCAAAATTCTAAATTCTGATTTCTTTTCCCAAACATTTTTGTAAACACACAACTGCATTTCATTTCAAAACAAAAAAGCCAAACATTGCTGGTAAGTATATTAATACTTGTCCTCATTTGGCATTCAATTCGAACACGATAATTTAAAGCACTTTTGTAAGCTTCTAAATTTTCAGCTACTTTATACACATCTCTGTGCTTCGTGTTCATAATATAAATCAGTGTCATAATGTAAATCCTAGCCCCCCTGCACTTCATCTTATTTTTACATTTCACTCCAAAATATCTTTGAAAGTTTCCCGATTTCTTGTGAATAGCACTGCCTGTCAGTCGAGTTCCTATTTTTATAATCACTGCTCTGTAGTTATTTTCTCCTCCGATTTGACTCCTCACTTCCAGACGACTCGTAATCCTTTCGAGTCCTTTGTTTTTTTTTTCTTCACACCACATAATAAATGCTTCTAATTTTTTCGTATCCGCCCTTCCCATACTCCCAATTCTACGTCCATACAAAGCGACGCTACACATACATTTTTCGGTATTCAACTTTGTACTTGTTAAGTACAATAGTTTCTCCTTCTGATTAAACGTACCCTTTGCTGGTACGATCCTTTGTTTAACGTGGTTTTGGCTTTTTCCAGCCTTCGTTACATCTCGCTTTTGAAGTAACCAAATTTTTCTTTACTTCAACATATTTTCCTCGGTTATTCTTATTTTCTATTCTTTTCCCTTACGTGTCAAAACTTTTGTTTCGTTATTTCCCTTTATTTTTATGTTGCAATTTTGGTTCAAGATCTTCCCATTCGATATCATCAACTATTTTCTAACAACCCTTCGATGCACGTGAACGGAGTTAATCATTTGCAAGTCTTCGTACATTAGGAATCTCTGGTATTGTAAGAAAGCCAATCTCAAACCCATCATAATTACATATAGCTAATTTTTATTTTGTAACTTCGTCGCTTCGTCTTTCTTCATTTCGAAGCGAAGGCTTTGTGCCTTATCGTGAAAACGGCGCGATCGCGCTTCTTCAGTCTCGTGCCCGAAATTACGAATTATAAATTCTACATTTTCAATTCCAACATTCCAATTCTAAATTCCAAATTCCAAATTCTACATTTTTTATTTCAAATTTCGAATTCTAAATTACAAATTCTAAATTCTAAATTCCAAATTCCAAATTCTACATTTTTTATTTCAAATTTCGAATTCTAAATTACAAATTCTAAATTCTAATTTCCAAATTCTAAATTCTCAATTTCAAATTTCGAATTCTAAATTCCAAATTCCAAATTTCAAATTCTAAATTTTTAATTTCAAATTTCGAATTCTAAATTACAAATTCTAAATTCTAAATTCTAAATTCCAAATTCTAAATTCTTAATTTCAAATTTCGAATTCTAAATTCCAAATTTCGAATTCTAAATTCCAAATTCCAAATTTCAAATTCTAAATTTTTAATTTCAAATTTCGAATTCTAAATTACAAATTCTAAATTCTAAATTCTAAATTCCAAATTCTAAATTCTTAATTTCAAATTTCGAATTCTAAATTCCAAATTTCGAATTCTAAATTCCAAATTTTGAATTCTAAATTCTAAATTCCAAATTCCAAATTCTTAATTCCAAATTTCGAATTCTAAATTCCAAATTTCGAATTCTAAATTCCAAATTCTGAATTCCAAATTCCAAATTCGATTTCGCCAAGATTTTTGAAACACACGGAATAAAAAGAGCGATAAGAATCGCGCCATTTGGCAATTTCCGATTTGAAAATAGCAAAAACCCGTGGTACTTAAACAGTTAAAGACTGAGGATTTAAAAATTCCTAATTTCTTCTACAGTTGAAAGGAAACTTGAAACCATTCCTAGTGAATTTTCTTGAAACGAGAAAGCACTGTTTGAAAAAAAAAATAAATAAATTACATGCAAAAGCAATATACATATATTTGTATACTACTTTGTGGTGAGATTACTTTTTATTGACACAGATCATCCATCGGATAGCGCAACAAACTGAATCCGGATAGGAAATCATATCGCAAAGTAAAGGTATACATTTATATTTCCATTAAAACTAGTTCGTTCTGCCAGCCTGCATATAGCAGAACGAAGTCGAGATATCTATTTTTCCATCCTGGGGAATAGAAGACACGACTAGTTAGGTACATATATTCTCCTGCAAGCTACCTTCCTACTCATTTTTATTCCTCTTCTCCTTCCCATTTCCAACAGTCTCCTTTGAATTACGGTGAAATTTATGTCGTGGCAAAAGTAAAACGTGAATTCATTCCATTATCAGAGATAAAATGCAACATCGCTACTTTTACTACCAAGAGCATTTTTTCCACCAAAGTGGTTTAATTCACTCATATATATATATATGCGACTCGTGATGTAAATGACAGGAAACTGTGTTTAAGGGTACACAAGCTTTGAAATTGCCAAGTTTTGATATTCAACTCTTTCCAAACTTCATTCTTGAATGCATAGATTAAAAGTAATGACAATTCTGAACTGAATCATACGAACCTAGAAAGCTATAACAGATGCGGATTCAACTTCGGACTATTCACAAGTTTTGGAAGGAGAAACTCTCACAATTAGAGTTTGGTTTGGGAAAAGTAGATAATGCCTTTCAATATAAAAAGAATGACTCGCGAAGTACAAATGACGTTTGTAATTTTTTTCTACAATTGCCGTCATTTTGTATCAATCTCAAATGGACAAAAAAGTTGAGTCATGTCTAATTATAAAAGTTAATTGAACATATGCTACTCGATTTGTTTACACAATTTAACAGAAATTTTATCTCACCCCCCATAATAATCCCTATTTAACCCTTTCAGGGGCACATTTTTCCTTAACACTTATTATAAAAATAAGAGCGACTACTGGGATTTTTGGGGTCGCTGATTACGAAACTGAAGTCAGATTTTCAAAATTCAAATTTTGAGATTTTTGTAATTTTAAGATTTTTTTTTTTGAAAAATTGAGCAACAACAAATTTTGAAAAAAAATATGTTATAAACCTATGTATGGAGAATACGTAGGAAAATTTTCAGAGCTGTAGCCTTATGCCTTACCGAGAAAATGATTTTTCAGTGAAAAAACAGCATTTTTTCATGTTAATTGATTGTAACAAGTATTTAAATAAATTAATTATCGCAATTTTACGCCAAAATTTCATAAATTAGGTACCCAAGAGTCTAAAAAGTACTTTTGTACCTATAGATAGGGCAAAAGGTGTCAGAAAAATTAAAAAAACGAGTAAAAAATAGGTGGGACGTATATGTCCCACTGCCCCTGAAAGGGTTAAATTAATCGTTTACCATGATTTTTTTTTAAATGGTATAAAATTAATTTTGCTCAAAAAAGTCTGCTTTATTTGACCCACTTTTTAGAATTTTCGTTGTAATAATTAGAAAAAAAGTTGTATACATCCAAACTTCAGAGAAAATTAGTATTTACCTTAAAAATGATTGAACAAAATTTTTGCATATATTTCTCAAGAGTAATTTAACTCGTACTACGTATTCAATATTGTAGTCGTTAACACCTTTAATATGTACTTTCGAATTATTATATTATTTAAAATCCAAGAAAGTATAATATGAAATTAACATAATTATTAGAATCAGTGCTCTATTAGTTTTTTGAAATATCCAAGATTATGGATACGAATTCGTAGTGATCGCTACGAATTTAATGATGTAATCGAAAACACCTTTAATTTGTACGTTCGAATTATTAAATTAATTTAAATCTAAGAAGGTATAATATGAAATGAACAATATAAATAGAATCAGTGTTCTGAAGATGACAACGTATTAGTTGTCGAAACGTCAACGCAATAATTTTAAAAAAAAATTTAAGACCGATAGACTGAAGAAATAATACATATTTATTTAAAACCTACGATCGAAGAAGGGATAATTAAAAAAAAAATAATTTATATCGTGTCAGCTATGACTGTATAAATAAGCAGAAGGTAATGAGATGGTATAATTAGATTGTGCCAAAGTTATGTAACAAATAAAAGTCATATTCCGCGTTATGTCGTTAAACTCTTCTCGTTAGCTTATCGATGTAATAATCACATTGAGGGATAATTGGACAACTACGGTTTGACGACACACGTCGGTGACGTTTAATTATGAGAAGCTGCATCGCATTCGTTGCGTGCAGGTGTTGTAATAAAATTGCGGCTACAGATATAGGTAGGAACGCGTTTGATTAGGGTTGTTACCTATTTTCAACAATTACTGAATTTTACCCGTCAGGGCTATAACTGCAAGTGTTTGCGAAGTTCGCTTTTCCAAATTGAAAAATCATAATTCAACTTTCCGAAGATTGAAAGGAACGAGAAATTCGACTTTAATCACCCCGTCGGTATTTTGGAGGCTTATGATCGATTCACTTAAATTTTGAGAGTTGCGTACCTATTTTTTAGATTCGAAAAAAAAATTTGTCCCAATATTGAATCTAAATTTAATTTTTAAAAAGCTGCTAAATCAATTAGGAATTTGAAAACACGCGATAGAAGTAATCTGGTATATTTTTAGAAACAGTTCGATATTTTTAACTGATTGCGAGTCTCGTGATCCAATTAGGAACCCGAGTTACCTCGCAACAAGAAATGGGCAATTTTGTTATGAACTTTTCACCTCGGCGTCAAAGTTTGAGCATGTAACACGTTCGAATAGCATATGCGCAAATGGGGAAATGTTTCATTATTTAAAAGTTTTGAATGACAAAAAAGAAGAATGCATGGTAATTCATAAAATCTGCAATACGAAATTAAATTACTTTTCTTTTGCAGTATGAAAATGTCCACGTGGACTAATGTAATAGAGAGACATAATTTTTCGCAATACAAAAAAATGGGTCTGGAACCGAAACCCACAGTCGCTAAAAATTTATGAAATTAGTCCAATTTTGAATGCGAAGCGATATTACTGAATATTTTCTTTGGATTTGAGCCGTTTATTTTGAAAGTGGTCCGAGTCCATTTGTGAGTTTGTTGTTGCTAACTGTAGTAACACGCGCCACTTGAAATGAGCTGTCATGAAAAACATTTTGCGAAATTTACAGAAAATTGGACTCGGGCCACTTTCCAAATATAATCGGCTCACTTATAGCATATAAATGTACAGGGAATATCCAGTGATTAATTGTAGAGAGTAACAATCAACGGGAATTGAAATTAAAATACTCTCAGGTAACAGTCAATTCGTTAAGGGGGGGTTCTGCCTTGTAGAACCGAAAACGTAGGTGATATTTCGGAATTTTTTTATAAAAAAACTATTGAACGGGTTTATTTGAAATTTGGGAAGTTGTTTCATTGTACCCTTGAGTATTATTACAAATTTTTATGAAGCTCTACAAAAAAAATGTACGTGTGTAGAGCGTCGATTGCATAACGTTGAGAAAAAAATGGCTCGTGCTGGCGTTGAAGGAAAGTGTCCTATGGTTTATCTGAAAAACTAAAGGAAAAGGGATTATTAATCTGCATGAACATGGCTATCTATGGTACTAGAACAATTCAGAAAAATGAAAAACCGTTAAAATAGCAGCCTTTTGTAAAAAAAGTTCGAATTTCATCCAAAAATCAGAAGGAATTATTTAAATAAAAAAAGAACAGCAATAATTCTAGTACCATAGATAGCCATGTTCATGCAGATTAAGAATCCCTTTTCCTTTTTGTTTTTCAGATAAACCATAGGACACTTTCCTTCAACGCCAGCACGAGCCATTTTTTTTCTCAGCGTTCTGCAATCGAGGCTACACACGCACATTTTTTTTGTATAGCCTCATAAAAATTTGTAACAATACTTAAGGGTACAATGAAACAACTTGCCAAATTTCAAATAAACCCGTTCAACAGTGTTTTTATAAAAAATTCGCAAATATTACCTACTTTTTCGGTCCTACGAGGCAGAACCCCCTCCCCCCCTTAATAAATTCCAGTTCCAAAATCTCATTGAAGAGCAAACGTACAAAGTAATTCTCAAGATTTCTCAGCCAACCAGTCAAGTTTACAAGCAGTTAAAACTGTAAATGTCTAGCGTTTCAAGAGCTATCCCTTCGCTCTCCTACTATATCAATAAGTAGATTAAAATGTACAGAAATGGTTTAGATAGACGGCAAGTTACGGATAATAATTGAGGAGTAACCTAATCTAAAGTTTCCTCTCAAGTATAGCTGCAGGTATAAGTAGATGTAGATGTAGATGTGGATGTAGGTGAATACTGAAGGATAAGCTCATACCATCTATAGATTGTCTAAGGATAGTCTTCCTATATGATCCTTTCTTAACATTTGCATTTCCCCTCCACCCACCTGCCCACCCTTCTCTTATCTTTCCTCCTATTCCTTGCATCTAACCATGGTGCACTGGCGCATTGATTTTGCCAAGCTACCGGAGTTATCCGCACATATTAAGAAATCTATCGCAAGAGAACGTCTGGGCGCTTTTATCATTATCCCAACGACGGAAATCCTCTTTCTTTTGAGAAAATACGATTCGCCACGTTTGCACGTCTCTCGTTAAAAGAACATCCGGTTGAATTTTTCAATTTCATTTCAACGTATCGGGGACAAAAGTTGAGTCAACAAAGGATTTTTCTTTTTTTTTTTTGAGCAGTTTGTATTTCGGAATCCTCTTGCAATATTTTTGTTTAACCTGATTTTGGGTTGTTTCCTTAAGTTGCGGATATCGAATATGAGGTTTTTTTTGGACGTTAATATTTCTTTTGGTTCTTCGACTTTCTGGTAAATATTTACAATGAAATAAATGAGTTGAAACTATTCCGATGGAGTGTCGCCTGGGACGAGATTCAAGTTGGAAACATTAATTTAAATCAACCGAAATTATTTTATTGGCAAGCCTTGTAATGTCAAGACGAAGCAATTTTTGTATTTTTTTCCCAGTATTCCAGCGAATTTTTAATAACATTCAAAAAATGTTATAGTTAATATTTTTATATAACTTCCAATAAGCAAAAAATGTTCAGTTAAATGTTTTTTGTGTGACGATATAATTGCGAAGCTTATTTCGCATGAATTAAAATCTTTCGCAATATTTTTGGTCAGTATACTTATTCAAGAGTATAGTTTTTTTTTACACACCGGGATTAAATATTTATTCTATACATGTAAATGCGAGACTCTCTTCATACGATTTATATCCTGGTGGTGCAAATAATTTATGAGATCCGATAATTCCAAAAGGCCACGCGAGCTCTTATATGTGTAAGGGGAGGATTCTCTCTAAAAGTGCCATTATGTAGCTGGAAAGCGACTTTCCTACTTTCCCATGTATCTTTTCAAATGTGGTTAAACAGCTACTTTTTTTTTTTATCCAATTGAGATGCATGTGGCGTCAATACTAACCACCGCTGCAATCGTGAAAAGAATTAATCACACCTTTTTTGTTTTACTACGCGTGTAGGATTTCCGCATGAAAAAGAAAAACATAAATCTGAATAGCAAACCTTGGCACGATGACCTATTTTTTACAGTACAGTAATAAACATTATTGCTTTGCGAAGCGAAATTGCTACAATGTATTTAATAACCATTGCTTTCGTGCCATAGAATTTAATTGAATTGAAAATAAAGGGTTTCAATTTCTACATTGCAAAATTATTATAAATTAGCACAACTTTGTGAAAGTTAATTTTTGTCACAAATCTTCTTTCTCGCGAATGTTATTTCACCGCGGAACTGCCTAGAAATGTTCTTTGTATACATAAAACCCATTGCGCGTATGTAAACCGCATCATCACCGACAAACCACTGGACCCTCTGATCCCATATTCGCATTATACGTTATTAAGGTAGCGAGAAAGGTTTTTAGTTACGTTTCATTCGGATAGGGGGCGCTGTATTTCTGTACCGACTTTGTTCATACCTGGCAGCAAATATTTCTTAGTAAAAAAATCGTTTTGGTGCGTTTTGCGTAGGTGGCACTGCAACGGTATTTTAAGTAAATCCGATTAACATTGATATTAATTATTCTGTTATTTGAAATGAATATCGGTATATAAAGAAGAAAGAAATTTAACAATGAGGGGGATTCAGCTAATCCATCAATAATAATACAGTACGTTTTCGATCAAAAATGGACATTACCGAAAAACTTATACATATAGAACACGTTTCTCGTGGCTCATGCATTTTAAGGGATGTCATTGTTATCTCTCACACATGAAAGACAAACGACCTGAAATGAAATATGTACTTTTCTTATGCTTCCACTTTTTTCACGATCCTTATTCTCTCGCATATTACCGCACCCGTCTTGTCCATTCTTTCATTTTCATCAGCAATCGATCATTATGATCGACGTGATATTACTGTACCTGAAGGAAGAGCGCATTAGAGACCGTCTGCCCTGCCATTTCCATTTGCCTATCCTTCGTTCAATTACTTTTTGTCCCCATGTGAATTCTACGTATACGGATGTAAGCACACTTATCGTTATTACAAAGCTTCTTTCTTGCCATTCGCTCTTCTTCCGACTGCAATTACTATTAGTTTTAATATCTTTCCCTTTCATCTGAAATCCTCGAACTCTCTTCTTTTACTTCTCCTTCGGTTGATTTAACGTCGGATGTGTGTATTACACATTGCAACGTGCTTGCAGTACATAACAGTACAGAGCGATGTTGACGTACTCAACGTTTTATAGTCTGGAGAATCAACGACGCCATAAACCTTTAACGACATAAGTTAAAAGATTAAGAGCAAGTTCGACTGTTGCCATTGTTACTAGGCTGCTGCTGCTGCTGCTGCTGCTACTACTGTTGTTACTACCGTATGCCATTGTTGGGACTATTACCGCCGCAATATTTTTAGTAAGACGTCCCCTGAGAACCGTTTTCGTGCACGAAAGCCGTAATTTCCTGCTATGATTTGCCCTCAACGGAAAATGGCTCTCTCGAGCATTGAAGGAGTCTTCGAGTCACGGTTTATTTGAAACACTTAGAAATCTTTAAGGAACAAGAAGTTTTATTGACCTCGGTAGCTATTAATTAAGGGGTTACATCTAGTTGGCGAACGAAAAAAAAGGCGTGTTTTTGTGAATTTTTTTGGGAAAATGATTGCAGGTTTCGAACTGTTTTTTTTCATAATAAAGGGTATATCTTCGACTATGTTTCGTAATTTTTTTATTGAAAAAAATTCATAAATGTGGGAGATACAATGCATTTCCCGGACCGCTGTTCAAAAAAAGGTCTTCTGCGGTGACCACTGTATCTTCCACCTCACTCGTCTAAAATCAAAAAATCAAATAGATTATGTTTTTGCATCGTATTATCCAGTCCTTAAGGGGGGGTTCTGCCTTGTAGGACCGAAAAAGTAGGTGATATTTGCGAATTTTTTATAAAAAAACTGTTGAACGGGTTTATGTGAAATTTGGCAAGTTGTTTCATTGTACCCTTAAGTATTGTTACAAATTTTTATGAGGCTATACAAAAAAAATGTGCGTGTGTAGAGCCTCGATTGCAGAATGCTGAGGAAAAAAATGGCACGTGCTGGCGTTGAAGGAAAGTATCCTATGGTTTATCTGAAAAACAAAAAGCAAAAGGGATTCTTAATCTGCATGAACATGGCTATCTATGGTACTAGAATTATGGCTGTATCTGTTACCGTTCTTTTTTCATTTAAATAATTCTTTCTGATTTTTGGATGAAATTCGAACTTTTTTTACAAAAGGCTGCCATTTTAAGAGTTTTTCATTTTTCTGAATTGTTCTAGTACCATAGATAGCCATGTTCATGCAGATTAATAATCCCTTTTCCTTTAGTTTTTCAGATAAACCATAGGACACTTTCCTTCAACGCCAGCACGAGCCATTTTTTTCTCAACGTTATGCAATCGACGCTCTACACACGCACATTTTTTTTTGTAGAGCCTCATAAAAATTTGTAATAATACTCAAGGGTACAATGAAACAACTTCCCAAATTTCAAATAAACCCGTTCAATAGTTTTTTTATAAAAAAATTCGGAAATATCACCTACTTTTTCGGTTCTACAAGGCAGAACCCCCCCCTTAATCGAAAGATTTGAGAAAATATTAATTTTTGAAAAAATGGTCGACGATTGAACGTGAAAGTCCAAATTTTGATGAATAAATCACTTCATTTTCGTCGACCATTTTTTCAAAAATTAATATTTTCTCAAATCCTTCGATTAAGGACTAGATAATACGATGCAAAAACATAATCCTTTTGATTTTTTGATTTCGAGACGAGTGAGGTGGAAGATACAGTGGTCACCGCAGAAAACCTAGCGGTCCGGGAAATGCATTGCATCTCCTACATTTGTGAATTTTTTTCAATAAAAAAATTATGAAACATAGTCGAAGATATACCCTTTACTATGAAAAAAAACAATTCGAAACCTGCAATCATTTTCGCAAAAAAGAAATTCACTAAAATACGCCTTTCTTACGGCCGCCAACTAGATGTGACCCCTTAAAAATAATTGTGATAAACATTTTTAGAAATTTGTAATTCTATATGTTATTCCATTCTGATGACATTCCAACACCGCTGCAGAACAATTCGTGGATATATTTCGAAACTTTTTGACAGAATTGTGGATGTAATCCTAGTGGTAATAGCCTCCATTATTATAATCTCATGAAATTCCAACATCGCTGCTGGGAAATATAATACTTGGACGTATTTCCAAACTTTTTCATAAGATCGGAGTCGTAACCGGGATACAAAATTGGTGAAAGTAAATTTCAACCTCTTCTTAGAAGTCGTTAGAAAAAAATCAAAGTCTTATTTCAGAACTTCCTTTCTATTCGACAACACCACGTAAGGCTTCTCTACATTATTCCATCGCATCTCTTTGAACCAAATCCCGAGATATGCAGATAGATAACCTTGCTACTTTCTTCGCGTGCTTTCACATTCTCATAAATTTGATGCAGCAGAAATAACGTTTTCAGCACTTTCAGTATTTTTCAGAATATTCCACCCTACCCTCGGGAAAGAAAATTTTATAGCAAACCACGCACAATACTGCACCGAGGAAATATTCGTTACTGCAAACCAAAGTGACATAGAAAACCGTTCATGGCTGTTACAGTAGAATTTATAACTAAAATAAGGGTAGCAGGATAATAGCTGGTGCACTTCCCATAACTTCTAGACTATCGCAGTTATAGTATGCACAGCTTGCATAATATAAGTATCAAAAATGAAGAGGCAATTCTACTTCTTTTTTTAATAATAAAAACATAGTTTACTCGCATATGACGTCACCTCTTATAGGAACAACCAATCAACAGATTGAAATCAGCAGCCCTTTTTATCTGAAAGATTGCATTTAAATAAATGGTTGCATTGAAAAAATTAAATTACAAGAGGTGGAAGGTTACGAGATGGAATGAACCGAATTAGCTCAGGGTAGAGATGGTTTGCGAGTTTATGCGAATGCGACAATTAACTTTCGCGTTCCAAATGCCACAGGACACACGAGTAAATAAGTAAATGCTACGCGGTAAAGAATGCGTTATTAAAAAGTGAGATTTCAGTGTGACGATACTTTGACACCGGTTTGAGTAAATGCAGTTTATATTTTTTCTAATTTTACCATTAAAGGGGTTAACATTTTTCAATTTGATGAAATTTTCAAAATCTATTTCTCGTCCGACTATGAAGGGGTTAATACGACTCTTCCACCATTTTTCTCATAACCATAATTTCCATTGAGAACTGGTTAATTTAAGGGGGGTACATCACTGTAAAAAGAAATTCTTTTTTTTTCATTTTCTGAAACCTGCATTTGTTAAGAATACTCTCACCAAATTTTGTAAAGAGATTCGTAAAATTGACGGAGATACAGTATCAAATTTAGTTTCTAAGTCGTATTATTATCCTTTCTTAGCAAAACTTTGATCGCGTTTTTCTCGAAACTATGTTTTTCAACCTCGTTGACGGCATACTTAAAAAACTATTCATCCGATTTGCATGTACAAAATCTTAAAATGTTTGAAAATCCAGTCTCTAGGTCACCACGGAGAGATTTTTTTGATAAATGGCCCCCTTCTATTTTTTTTTTTTTTCATAAACGATGAAAATTTTCTGTGATAAAATTCGCTGGTCTGCCATTTTTTCTTTAGATATCGAAATTTCGTCCCATAGAGTTATAAATCTATATGTCTAGTTTATAAGGGTATTTTTTTCGGATGAACCGTATGGCTTATTTGCTGTCAACCACCAAATCGGAGTGTCTTTTTGAAAGCGGCGTACACCGCAAACTATTAATCAGATTGGGATCCAAAAATTTGTGTAGAGTCTTGTTTATATATATATATTGAATACCAGTAACAATAGAAAAAAACAAAAAATAGTTTGCTGGAAAAAAATTATTAAAAATACACCCTCGTACCGCGCGCTCACTGTGATGTACCGCCTTAAGACCAGTGGTGGGACGGATAGCCACGTCAGTGCTGGTGTGGAACGTATTCCAAAGTGATTAAAATCAATTAATGTGCTTACTTTAACTACCCATATACGTGTAAGATAATTGCTAGAGGAATAGGCTAAATGACATTTCGTGTGATGTTCGATGGATCTCCTCCATCGCCCCTCCCCTCACCCTCCCCATATATGTATATTTCACCCTTACTGTGTCACCTCCCAGAACCATTAGTAGGCAATCAATTAGGATCATGTATCACAGAGATCAAGAGCCATGGGATTGCTTATCTATTGGTCTTCATCCTGAAACATTAACCCTATGCTTCTATCTATGTTCAGCATGGTTCAGGAACTCAATCTATACAACCTCTGGAGAGGCACCTTATGAACTACAGGAGACATTGCCAAAATCGACTTTAACTGTGTCCTAATTATATTTTTTACTTTAATTTATTTAATTTTTTTTTTGTCAATTTCTGTCCTATCCTACTTTTTTATGGGTTTCATTTTTTACATTTAATGGCAGAGTTCTTGTTTATTTTACCGGGAACCGATTATGCTCTCAAGTAGAACTCCGTTTATACAGAAAAACCAGTTCTTAACAGCAACGGTTAAAGTAATTATTGAAGATTTGCGGTTCATTAATTGCAGCGCAATGAGGAGATTAGCGAAAAATAGAACGAATTGGAAAGCATCATCAAACGAGTCTTCGCGTTGAATACCTCGTCATTAAGCATGTGGCAAATCATTGTGTGTCAACGAGTCCAATCAGAGTGCGGAGCAAATTAAGCCACGATTTCGTCCATTACACGCGAATAATAGAAAAGTACACAATTCGCGTACAACTTGTACGTCGGAATTAAGACTTTATTGCACGTTTTTTTTTTTGTATGGGAAATGTACATTTTTAAGGAAGTACTGGACTCCGCTAATGATGATAATAATCTTGAAAAGATTTATAGAAAGTTCTGCTACCAGAAGACGTGAATACTTCATCCTTTATGCTCTACATACAACTAATTGATATTATGATAAGTATATAATGAAGACTAATATTTTATGGCTCGTGAAGTAGCGTATCGCAATACTTGTTTTATTCCCAGGCATTACCGAGGTATAAAACAAAGGTTCGCGATTTAATCGGTACACGAGACTAATGGTAGTGAATGAAGTATGCTCAGTTAACAGGCATCAAAGAATTGGTATTGACAGAGTAGCTTCCCTACCCAAGTTATTGCAGCATATATTTATTTCTTTATTCTTATAAAAATGTCGAGCTTTCTTCATAGTCCCAGACCGTAATAATAATAATAATAATAATAATAATAATAATAATAATAATAAATAATAAATAATAATAATAATAATAATAAATAATAAATAATAATAACAATAATAGTAATAGTAATAATAATAATAATAATAATAATAATTTTTGATACGTACATTAATAACAAAAACGTTAAGTAACTTGTATTTTACAAGCGCTTTGACAATCTTAGGCTCCTTCAGTTTCTGGCAGAAATCTGCATCATCATATGGAGCAAGTAATCGAACAGTTACATATACCTAATGTTGTGTAGACAACTGCTGAATAGAGTTTTACTCGGCACATTGCCCACTTTTAAAATTACAAACGTCACATTTTTCAATAGCATAATAATACATATTCAAAGGCAGACGGTTATAGCCCGTGGCATTACCTGGAGTATTTCCAAACTTGTGAAACTCCAGTAAGAGGAGTAACAGAATTCTTTAAATGTTGAGAGAAATGGAGGGAATAAGGAACTCCTATGCGCCATGTCTCTTTTTTCGTGCCCTTGTTCTTGAAGAATTTATGTTTAATTTTGTGGATGACGCGAAAATCATTACGAAAATCACCGCAAATGGTACCCAGCAATTGTAAATATGGAAGTTGGACCGTTACTAATTTTTGAGTACTTCAAAGGGCAGGTAAATAAATGTTATACCGTGTACCACATGGGGTTGATTGTACCCCAAAGATTATTTATATCAAAATGTGTAATTTCAATAAAAAGGAAATGTAAAGTGACAACGTAGCAAACATAAAGTCTGATAACTTAATGAACAGCCTATAATGAAATTACGCTCATCTGTGTGTGTTAACTTGATTTTTTTCAAGGTACGTTAAAAAAGAGACTTTACCGGTACAAAATTTCCCATTGTGTAAAATAATTAGTGGAGGTATAAATAATATGATAAAGGTAGAAAAAAAAATAAAAACATTATACTCAATGAATTGCATTCTATGGATATTGAGGGTCATCGATAATGAGTGTGGCAATACAATCGACACTTTCTCGATCGTTTAGTCTTTGTTTTGCCATCAACAAAATCAAAAGTATTGATTTTTTATACACTCGAGAAGAAAATTCTCACATTTCACCTGCATGATTATCAACTTCCAACTTTCAATATTCAACGCCCAACTTTTGGTTGAAAAGAGACCGAGAAGATATTTGCCAACATAGATTACGGCATAAGACGAGAAGATTTCCATTTATTTTGCTGATATGAAAGTATTGGATCCGGGTCCTTTGAGTTTTTCCGATTTAACGTCGAATTCGCGTTCGTCGACGCATAAAAATCCCACGATTATCTATCTTCGCTGAAATCAACCAACAAATTTCGCATACAAAAGGAGATGTTAGTTTTCCAATATTTCAAAATGCATTCCACGTGATATGGAATTTCCATGGCGATGCAACAGATAAAAGTACGATCGTTATCGATTTAATTGCAAGCAAATGAAGAAGCGAATATGGGGAGACACTAGTTTGTGCTGAAATAGTACACCTAATTCTCTTTTTACACGATAGATACGTTCCTAAAAAATTCGTGTAAATAGAGAATTAAGTGTAAACAATATTAAAAAATTCTTGTTAGAGTTCACTTAATTTATTTCGTGCTCACACATTTTAAGTCATTAAATATATTATAAAAAGTAAATTATACTTTGAGAAAAAGAAAATAATATCTTAAATTCATTAATATAAAAAAGTTAAAATAATATAAACATAAAAAATATTTCCTCTATGAGATTCAAGAAAAATTCATAGAATATTGAAAATCGTGCTAAAACAAAACAATTCGTGTAAAAAGGGAAATTTTTTTTATTTTTAACTCGTGTTAAATCAAATTCGTGTAAAAAAAATTCGTGTAAAAAGAGAATTAGGTGTAACTGGTTTTCATTATACATTGTACCCACGTCCTGCAAAGTATAACGTTTCTCATATTTGATGACAAACATCACTCGTTCCAAGGATTTAATTACGATTTACGGTACAACAAAACACTTTCAAGATTTGCATTGCAATTCGGTGAATATAGTATTCCATATTTCATTTCTCCTCTTTATCATTTGTCTTTCCATGCCTAAATTCACCTTCTGTCATTTATTTAAAATTATAATCACTAGCAAAATGCACACCCCTATTGGTGGTCATGCAAAAACTTAAGTAATTGTAATTTGGTAATTTATTGAAAAATTGGACTTTGGGAAACAACTTTTGGGGATTTTCGGAACACCCTTATCCGATGTATGTTTTTTCCAAGGAATCCAACCCTGTTATTAAAATTCTCGATATCTTATCAGAAAAGCGATTTTTTCCCCCAAAAAACGTGTTTTTTCCCCACCTTCCGGCAGGATTTCATAAATATGGACGTTTGGGATGGATTCTACGCGTCAAATTATCCCTAGAAATAACTAACTTTTGTTCAGTCATTTGCTTTACTAAACTTAATCTTAATTTTAGTTAAATTGGCATCCTGCGCTATAATCTTATCTTATCTGCACTATAATCTTATCTTTTGCCCCATGGTAACGAGGACATATTTTTGAATAAATAAAAATAGAAATGAATTGTCCAACCTCATTTTTCGAAACTTTCATTTTCACCTGATTTTTAGGGGAAGACCCAAAAGATATTCTAGGTATGCCCAAAAATTCGACTTTTGGAACTAACTTTTGGGGATTTTCGAAACACCCTTATCCGATGTATGTTTTTTCCAAGGAATCCAACCCTGTTATTAAAATTCTCGATATCTTATCAGAAAAACGATTTTTCCCCCAAAAAACGTGGTTTTTCCCCTCCTTCCGGCAGGACTTCATAAATATGGACGTTTGGGATGGATTCTACGCGTCAAATTATCCCTAGAAATAACTAACTTTTCTTCAGTCATTTACTTTACTAAACTTAATCTTAATTTTAGTTAAATTGGCATCCTGCGCTATAATCTTATCTTATCTGCACTATAATCTCATCTTTTGCCCCATGGCAACGAGGACATATTTTTGAATAAATAAAAATAGAAATGAATTGTCCAACCTCATTTTCGAAACTTTCATTTTCACCTGATTTTTAGGGGAAGGCCCAAAAGATATTCTAGGTATGCCCAAAAATTCGACTTTTCGAACTAACTTTTGGGGATTTTCGAAACACCCTTATCCGATGTATGTTTTTTCCAAGGAATCCAATCCTGTTATTAAAATTCTCGATATCTTATCAGAAAAGCGATTTTTTCCCCCCAAAAACGTGGTTTTTCCCCACCTTCCGGCAGGATTTCATAAATATGGACGTTTGGGATGGATTCTACGCGTCAAATTATCCCTAGAAATAACTAACTTTTCTTCAGTCATTTACTTTACTAAACTTAATCTTAATTTTAGTTAAATTGGCATCCTGCGCTATAATCTTATCTTATCTGCACTATAATCTTATCTTTTGCCCCATGGCAACGAGGACATATTTTTGAAAAAATAAAAATAGAAATGAATTGTCCAACCTCATTTTCGAAACTTTCATTTTCACCTGATTTTTAGGTGAAGGCCCAAAAGATATTCTAGGTATTCCCAAAAATTCGACTTTTGGAACTAACTTTTGGGGATTTTCGAAACACCCTTATCCGATTTTCTGAAACTCTCCAAAACTCCATTAATACAAATTTGTATTGCCTTCAACGTTTCTACAAGGTATTTCATAACGTCTTTCAATGTTAAGTAATAGGAAAAGTTTGTTGTGTTCGCGTTGCGCAATGTTACTCATTGTCAGTAGCGCATTCTTATCTGTCAATCATAACGTAATTACTGTATAACTTTTTAAAATTATACTGGTCTACAATAATTCTATACGAAAGTATATCACGTACGATTGTAATTCCTTATACCGTATCTTTCAAAAATATGTAAAAACTCTACGGAAGAAGTCACACTAGAATATATTAGGTTGAGTCATAAATAACTTCCGACGCAAGCTATAGATATCTGGTAAGAAAACGGAAGATACTTATGACTCAACCTAATAATAGGATAAAGGGGATTATTAGGGAAAAAAAATTGAAAAAATTTTTTAAATTCCAGTTTTTCTCATCACATATAATGACAATTTTATCCAAGTCATACATCCTAACTTCGTTAACAAGATAAACTTTGTTAATCGAAAATGTAGCTTTTAGTTTCTACTCATTCTGCTTATGTCGCAACATAAGATGGAGCCGGAAAAGTTTAGACATATACATATATATAGGTATATTACCAGCTAAGTCAACTTTGAAGATTGTACCTGTTAAATGAAACGCCCCGAGGGTATTCTATGAAAATTTGTAATTTGCTTTCCCATTTTGTGTCGAAAAAATAAGAATCCAGTGAAAATTCTTAGCGAGTTGCAAGTTGGATTAATGAACACAATAAGTGACGGACGTTTATTTAACGTCGGTACGGTGTAAATAAATAACCAAACGGTAACTTTTGGTTGCATGAGTGCAGAGCCTTATTTGAGAAAATCTATTTTATTCATTATTCCATATTTTAGATTTTAGATATTTCATTACGTATAATTAGCGCTGTAGAAATAGTGTTAAATAAATAAATTCAACTTTGCCTAAGAACGAATTTATTAATTATAATTTAACAAAAAAATCCTATGACTTTTACTCACTTTGGCTCTTGTCGAAAGCAGAAAAAGAGTTTTTTTTTTCCTTCTCATATACTAATTTATAGAGTGCAACAGAAACACATAATAGAAACTGAAATTAGTTTATATTATGTGGAGTTTTGAAGGAAACGAGCTCACCCTCGTCGATTTGAGAGATTCACGGAATATCATTCAACGTAGAATTAATGAAAGCTGAAGTAAAAAGTGGATGAATACCAACTTTAAAATATATCTAATTAAAGTTATTCTATGGAAAAAAAAAGTCGGGCAATTTTAGGGGGAAAATGTTCACGTAAAGTTCACGTCATCGTATTATCCCGTCTAAGGATAGGAGTACAAAAGGCGCAGGAAAGCTCTGCAGTTCCCACAGGAAACAGAATTATACCACAGCTTCCTCTTCACCAAAACTCGTAGTTTGAAAAAGGGTGTGATCGATACTGAAAAATTTAGGATATATCATATGAACCGATTATTTTGAAAGTGGCCTAAGTCCGATTTTTTATGAATTTCGCAAAATGTTTTTTATGACAGCTAATGTCAAGTGGCACACGTTACTACAGTTAACAAGAAAAAATTCAGAAATGGACTTAAGCCACTTTCAAAATAAACTGCTCATATAACTTTAATAACAAAAGTCACATGAAATTTTTACACAATATGACAAACTTCCTAATGACTTTCATTTAATGAATAAGAAATTCGCAATTAGGTCAAAAATAAAGTTGTCTTGCAAACCTGAAAAATAATATAAATTTGAATTTTTTTGGCAAATATTTGATTTATCGAAAGACACCTTGTATTTTCTCTAGCATTTCACGCAGTTTAACTTCCACTTGATATGCTAATCAAGGTAAGCTTGAATAAAAAGAGAAGATCGTTTTACCAAACACCAAACTTCGAGAATTGATATTCCCTGCAAAGAAATCTCAGATCAACATTATTCCTACCGTGACATATTTTAGTTGTTTAAAATACACGTGAAACCGGTGATTTTGACCGGTCGTGGTAGATTTAGTGTTGATGCATCGTCAAAGACACGATCTCCTAGACCCGAAACCTGACTAATAAAAAATTAACGATCTTTTTGTTCATGACCTGTTGGCGTGGCGTAGGTATATCCAACGAGCTTAGCTAAATTTCTTCCAACACCAAACTCGTCGACTTATTCTTTCTAAAATGTTCTTCTAGTAGGTATATTTTAATTTGCATTAATAAGAATTGCAAATTATCCGTGAACGAAATTAGAAATTAGATAGAGGAATACATAAAAGATTAAGAGCTCAAAGTCCGGAGTCACAATTTATGAATATAAAAATAGCCAGCAACGCTTGATGTTAAATTTATTTCTTAAGTTATTATTAAGAATAAATCGTTTAGTTTATAGTTTTTCTGGTTATACACGACTGTGTAACTATTGAGAGGTTACATCTAGTTGGCGGCCGAAAGAAAGGCGTGTTTTTGTGAATTTTTTTTGGGGGGGAAAATGATTGCAGGTTCCGAATTGTTTTTTTTTCATAGTAAAGGGTATATCTTCGACTATGTTTCATCATTTTTTTATTGAAAAAAATTCACAAATGTAGGAGATACAATGCATTTCCCGGACCGCTAGGTTTTCTGCTGTGACCACTGTATCTTCCACCTCACTCGTCCAAAATCAAAAAATCAAGTAGGTTATGTTTTTGCATCGTATTATCTAGTCCTTAATCGAAGGATTTGAGAAAATATTAATTTTTGATAAAATAGTCGACGATTGAACGTGAAAGTCCAAATTTTGATGAATAAATCACTTCATTTTCGTCGACTATTTTTTCAAAAATTAATATTTTCTCGAATCCTTCGATTAAGGACTAGATAATACGATGCAAAAACATAACCTATTTGATTTTTTGATTTTAGACGAGTGAGGAGGAAGATACGGTGGTCACCGCAGAAGACCTTTTTTTGAACAGCGGTCCGGGAAATGCATTGTATCTCCTACATTTGTGAATTTTTTTCAATAAAAAAAATTATGAAACCTAGTCGAAGATATACCCTTTACTATGAAAAAAAACAGTTCGAAACCTGCAATAATTTTCTCAAAAAAAATTCACAAAAACACGCCTTTTTTTCGGCCGCCAACTAGATGTAACCCCTTAAGTGCAGTATAAGACGTTTTCTAGACCATCTTCACATGAAGAACCAGGAAAACTATAAAATAAATAACTATTTATAATAACGGTAACCAAGGAATTTTTATATTATTATTATTATTATTGCTATTATTATTATTATTATTATTATTATTATTATTATTAGCCTCATTATTAAAATTACATAACATCTACATTTGAAATAAAACGAATCATTATTTCTTAGAAACAGAACCTTCAAATATTCAGATAAATTTCTATGTCTTCAAAAGTAACCATACTAATTTCAAAATTTTTTAAATTATTTTTTTATAGTGTAATATAAAAATATGTTGGCTTTATTTCTACGTTTTTCAAATTTTTTCCGTTAGAACCATTCTGATTATTTTGGTACGAAATGTTTTGTCAAATTAAAGGGTAAGATACACCTTTCAAGTTTGGCGACTCGTTTTTAAATGCACCTCGCATAGCCGCATCAATAAGCTACAGTAATATACTCCTGCATATATATGCTTCTATATCTACATATATCGTAGACGCACGCAACTATATGCATAAATATAGTAGTAGTATATTACACATGCCTGGAAGGTAGGGGGCCGTTGTATTGTACTCGTGCACTCGGCCATAAAACGTTGAACAGTACCATAGCGTGACACATTGGTCGCATCTAGCAAAGACATCACCACGAGTAATTACCAACCGTAAGGGAGAAATGAGTTACACATGGGTTATTACAGAAATGCTATCGGAAAGACATATAATTCTGTCATAAATGCGCTGAGTAAATCCAAATGTTTTCGCAACAGCGTTTCAAAGTTCGTAGAATTATCAACATCCGGAATTCAAATTTGATAACCCTTTGATTTATAACGACGAGTCACACGCGAAACGTAGATTATTGGGTAGGCGTGAAAACTACGAATATATGATTTATGGCGTTTATTATGATTCACAATGTTCGATGGCCAATTGTAAGGTGATATTACCCATGGTGATATGAAAAGATGCAAGGCAGCAAGGTGTTGATAGTAAATCTATAGGGATAATTGTGGAATTATTTAGTTGCGATGAGAAAACAGTCCTCATTATTAAGGAAATTCTCGTTTGAGGACGCAGATGTGCGTCAATTGTCAAGTCCCCGACGTTTCAAGGTTCGTCGCGAATGATTTAGTTGCGATAAGCAAGCGGTCCTTATTATTAGCCCCTTGCACTATTTTCACGAGTCTGACTCGTGATGAAAATTTTAGGCCAAACTTGAATATCACGAGTCTGACTCG
Source organism: Gasteruption jaculator (assembly GCA_949825005.1). Classification (NCBI taxonomy): domain Eukaryota; kingdom Metazoa; phylum Arthropoda; class Insecta; order Hymenoptera; family Gasteruptiidae; genus Gasteruption; species Gasteruption jaculator. The sequence continues at coordinate 4,585,414 of OX463770.1, forward strand.
TAATCGACATTTCGGGCCAAACCTGAATATCACGAGCCGTACTCGTGGTCTTTTTAACCCCTTGCATTATTTTCACGAGTCTGACTCGTGATAAAAATTTTAGGCCAAACTTGAATATCACGAGTCTGACTCGTAATCGACATTTCGGGCCAAACCTGAATATCACGAGCCGTACTCGTGGTCTTTTTATCCCCTTGCATTATTTTCACGAATCTGACTCGTGATGAAAATTTTAGGCCAAACTTGAATATCACGAGTCTGACTCGTAAGCGACATTTCGGGCCAAACCTGAATATCACGAGCCGTACTCGTGATCTTTTTAAATAAAACGTGGTATTTTAAAAATTTATTGCAATCATATGTAATAATTGAAATACTTTTTAAAAGTTTTTATTCCGAATTCATTTGAATTTCACAAGTTGCAACACTCGGGCTCCGGCGCTTCGGCTCTTTTCGCGACCATTCGAGTGCACAGTTGGGCACGGCTTCTTGCGAATTTCAGCGTAGCGCAAGGGGTTAAAGAAATTCTCGTTTAAGGACGCACATGTGCGTCAATTGTCAAGTCCCCGACGTTTCAAGGTTCGTCGCGAATGATTTAGTTGCGATAAGAAAACGGTCCTTATTGTTAAAGAAATTCGCATTTAAGGACGCACATACGCGTCAATCGTCAACGCGTCATACGCCTCAATTGATACCTAACTAAAAATACGACGCAAAAAAATATAATTGTTGTTTCAAGTATCTTACTAACGTAGCAGTAATTAACCCATTCGAGAGCAATTGCACGAATTTCGCTCTTGGGGACCGTGTTCGAAAAAAAAAAAATCGTCGTCTCAAATGGGTTTAAGAAAAAATTGCATTTTTTGGCTCTACTTTATTTGCGCGGGGCGATACCGACGGTTTGCAAAAAGCTCCTCAATTTGAATTGCCCAACGCTCTAATTTCATTGGAATTCCACTTACTATTGACTAAAGCCGTTAGCGAGAGTGTATAATTACTGCTCAGTAGCAGAAATGAAGAGGGAATATAGACACGGCAGAAAGAGATGCCAGCTGTCTGGTCAACCAACCTACGTTGATCTTTATTACTGCGAGCCATTTCTAACTCAATTTAGTTTAACTAGGAACCGAGGGAAGAAAGGGGTAGTCAAAGTGGTTGGCTAGAATATATGTTGGAATGGTTGGCAAAGAGAGAAAGTTTAACCGACTAAAGCTAATATCAAAATACACACATGCAAATGAACCCGGCAAAACAAACTGACCTTTGTTAGGTCTGTCAAATTCATTACTTCAATCTACCGCACCGTAATTGTCCCCATTTGTATTCCATTTTTCTATCTCGATGGAAACTTTCACATTTTTTCCAACAAAGAAGAAGAAATTCTTCGAAATTTCTTACATTTTTTTTTTACAAATAAGTACAACGGTTTGCCGTTTGAAGCAAAACAGATATGATTTTTGATATCATTTTTCACAACTTAGCCCCTTGGGACGGAATAACAGGAAGTTAGTCTTGTTATTTCAAACTACTCCCTCGAGTCTTTAGAGCTTTATGGGATATATTCTGCTTTTACTTTACATCAAACGCAAATTCTTATAGCATTCCCTCAAGGCGTTCATGCTTGGCTGACTGGAAAAAAAAATTATTGTGCAGTTAACGGGGAACAAAAGTTTTGTGTTTGTAGTGAACCAAGAAATTCATGAATATCAAAGCGAATAACGTTTACACTGCGTGTAGATATAATTTACAAAATCTGTTGCGTGATTTCTAATTTTCTTTCATTCCTACGAAGAAGTTACAAAGTTACTGTCTACAATTTTGAGATTCCAAGAGTTGCCTGCATGGACGAACATTGTGGTCATTCCTTTCGTGCGGTGTACGATTTATCAGAGATACCTCGAGAGAAGATTTATTAAGATTTCGAGCGAACGTATTTTTATATTAGGCTGTAAAAAAATAATTAAAAAAATTTTGAAATTAGCATGACCACTTTTGAAGCCATAGAAATCTATCTGCATATTTGAAGATTTTGTTTCGTTTTATTTCAAATGTAGATGTTATCTAAATTTAATAGTAAAGATAATAATAACAATAATAAATATAATAATGGTAATATAATGGTTCCCTGGTTACCGTTATTATAAATAGTTATTTATTTTATAGTTTTTCTGTAAGTGCCTCTGGGGCAACAACCACGACGTAGAAAAAGAAATTTTTCTGATTCGACAACAAAATATTAAGAAAAAAGAATATTTGCAGTAGTTTTTTTAGAATTGTAGAATTTTGGAACTTCGACGTCTCAAAAATAAGGGTTTTGCTTGGAAAGGCATTAAGATCGTATAATTTCTTGGATTTTCGAAACTTTGGAAATCTGTCTCCAAAAAAGTAGATATTTAATCACAGAAATTATGCACAAATGTATTTTTCTTGTATTGTACAATACATTTTACATCGGTGTTTCAGGGGTCAACAACGAGCAAAATCTTCTCCGGGGCGTTATTTGTGCCCATAATTATGAAAGTGGTCTAAGTCATGATTTGAAAAAGATGAGATTTTCAGTTATCTCGCATCGTTTTATCTTGCAATACATTTTTTTCTTCATTAATCAAGAGCAATAAAACTCCAACTTTCAATGTTGCAGAATGTAAAAACATTTTTTATCTAATTCAAAACAAATCCTTTAAATTTATCAACACAAAAAAATGTGACTTAGACCAGTTTCATAATTATGGGCACATTTATCTTACGCTGTAACCAGCTCGGGTCAGCCACAAAATGGCTTCTCGTTGTTTGTCACAATATTTGTATATTCTATAACTGTATGGTGTTACAAATTCTCACATTTTCGCCACACCATTTATTGGTACACTTTATCGCTATAATTCGGAAAAATTATTTATGGACGATTTATTACATTAAGTTCCTTCATAACGGTGTCAATTATTTCAATATTGCGCAAATCGATTATTTTCCAATCTGGATGGGCGCTGGTTCTACATCAGAATGCTCTTCAGCAACGTGATAAAAATTAATGCAGAAATATTTTGAATTCTATGACTATGTGTGTAAAATACATAAATATTATCTCTCGTGGAAGAATTTTTCTCATTTCGGAGTTATTTCATAGAAAAACGTGGTTTTAATTTCTTGACAAAGTTGATAGGTATTAAAATTCTTCTTATGCAAAAACGGACTTTTTTTCTTTGACTTTCAACAAATTACGTCGAAGAGGAGCTTTTTTGTTTTTCTTGTAAACCTTTAGAACTGTGGGACACTCTGAATACGTGTGCTACAATTTTTCTCATCTTCCGGAGAATATCTTTCTTTGAATTATACTTTGCAAGGAATTTGAACAATCTTATTCAGTCACGTAACCGAGAGAATCTTTTGCTGACAGGTAGCTAAGGTTAAGTTTAGTAAGAAAAAAGAGCTGTGTAGGATCTGGAAAACCTACGTGAATGCTTACACAAGTGTGGGTATATATATATATAATATACACCTATGTACACATATATCTCTATATATTATCTTATGAAAGCTATTCAACGAGTCACGTAGATGGTAGAAGCGCTGTCTTGAGACACTTCTTTAGGGGCACAACATTTTCTCGCTCATCAGCGAGCTCCTAAAACTATTTTATTTCAAGTCCGTGACAGGTACTCCTAAGAATTATCGAACGACACGTACGTCGATCCATAATTTCCTATACAAAAGTGAAACTAATTTTAAGCAAAATATCTATTTTCATTTTGGATCTTGCATTTTTGTCAAAATTTTGGTGAATTGAATTCATGTTGTTTATCGGACGAATTAATAAAACATTAACCCCTTCCCGTGCCATTTAGCTCGACGAAATTTGGGCCCGAGTGTTATGGGTCTTGCGTTTGGCCCGTCTTTCTGTTCACGAGCCTGGCTCGTGATATTCAAGTTTGGGGCAAAATCTTCATCGCGAGTCAGACTCGTTAAAGCACGGGAAAGGGTTAAACATATACTTCGCAATGTATCAAACGATGCTTTTTAACCCTTTGACTGCTAAAGGCGTATATATACGCTTTGACGAGTTCATCAATACATACGATAGGCGCATGTATGCGCCCTTAATGACTGACATCTGAATATTGCCGCATATATTGATAGTTTCGTGCAAGAGTAAGTCGCAGTCAAAGGGTTAAGGTATTTGAGTGTCTAAAATTTCAATACCGAAGTTCACTAAACAACATTGTTCCGTCACGTTAATTTTTTTGAATTGTCAAAACTTTTTTGTTGTTTGTGTGTGAGACCCATAACGAATATGTATCGCCACCTACCGAATGCAAAACGCACTAAAACTATGTCTTTCCGACCAAAAAATATTTCCTGCGAGTACGAGTAAAATCGGTTCGTAAATATAGAAGTTAGGTTTCAGCGCCTCCTATCGAAATGAAACATAACTAAAAACCTTACTCGACACCTAAACAACGTATGGTGCGAATATAGCCCCAATGGGTCCAATGGTTTGTCAGTAATGATGCGGTTTACTCACGCACACTGGTTTTTTTTTTATACATACATCGCTAAGGTATGGAGTCAAGTAATTCAATTCAAACTTAGTGAATAAAGAAAAATCATTTCAAGATAAACTTGAGGAGATTCTTTAGAACGAAGAGACTGAGAGTATCTGGAAATGAAATCTGCAAACTTCTGACAATTTTTAGAAAGACTTTCGAAAGTCAACAAGTCAGTTAATCTAAATTTCAAAATTAAATTGATCTACTTTCCAAAAGAATTAACTTCTTTGGAGGCAAATTTCCGAAGTTTTATAAATCTAAAAAATAATATGACCTTCATTAAATTATAATTTTTCTTTTAATTTCCCTTTTGTGCACATGGAGCTTTTACGTCAGAGCAAATTCTTATTTTCGAGACACCGAAAACTCAAAATTCTATAATTCTAAAAAACAATCGAACATATTCTTTTTTTTTATATGTATCCTGATACATCTTCGACGATACTGCCAAGGGTATCGCTTTGCGTAAGGTAACTTTCCTGTGGATTATAAATTTCGAAATTCATGCAAATTGATCAATCGATATTCCTGAACGTCGTCATCAATTTCAGTACCCTCAGGTACTGTTTCATCGAATTTGACGAATTTATTCACACATTCTGTTACCAGTAGCTCTTTCATTGCCTCTACAATAAATCGACACTTTTATATAATAAAAACATACCGCGAATTTTTATTCATGAATATTTTCGCAGTTTTGTGAAGTTTTTTTGTCATACTAGTAAAAAAGTAAATTTGGAACGAAATGGAACAGACTTTCTAAAATCTTGTTTTAACCCTTTTTTTAATGGCAAAAAGTTGAGACACGCGTTTCGAGGCCCTTTGGGTAACCTGGAAGAAAATGTTGTAACGCTCGATCATTAATTTATCTTACAAATGAATAAAATGGCGGCGTTTTTTCTTACAAAAGATAGAAAAAAATGCTCCGTTATTTTTAGTCCCCCAATCGGGGCCAAAAAAAAATAAATATCAGAATTTTATTATGAATTTTTCTTTCACATTACGAGGGCCTCAAAACACCAACGTCAGCAACCAAAAAATTATTATTATTATTACATAAAAATAGTAAATATTATTATTGAAATTATTATTAAAAATAAATAAATATGCATTTTTATATCCTGGAAATTTTTTTACTATTCCGTTAGAATATAAATCACAGTGAAAAAAAATGTTATGCCATTACATCCCGTAATCTTTGAGCAACGATTCGTTAAAATTGCCGTTTTTTGGATTTTTAGGACAAGGAGTGCCCAAAAATGCTAGTTTTTTTTTATAAAAGGGGCGGTCACACAAGGGTCGAAGTCAGATAAAAAAACGCATCCAACTAATCATATCAAAGTACTTCACAAAATTATACAAATAACTGTAAAATATGTGCCCATAATTATGAAAGTGGTCTAAGTCATATTTTTTTGTGTTGATAAATTGAAAGGATTTGTTTTAAATCAAATAAAAAATGTTTTTACATTCTGAAACATTGAAAGTTGGAGTTTTATCGGTCTTGATGAATGAAGAAAAAGAAATTTATTGCAAGATAAAATGATGCGAAATAACTGAAAATTTCATCTTTTTCAAATCTTGACTCGGACCACTTTCATAATTATCGGCACGTATGTGCTTTCGAGTTGCTCGCAGAATAATAAATAGCATTGTTTCATCAATAATTTATAAAATACTTTTTTGTAGAAAATTGTGCTTGTGTCACGCCTGCGGAGCCCTTTTACATCATGTATGGTGAAAGGGGAGAAAGAAAATTGTAAAGTAACAATAACACAATAAATATGAAAAGCTACGGATAGGAAAATGGTAGGACATCTATGGCTTTTGGCAGATGGGATAAAGTTCAGCGTGTATTCGTATCCACGTTGGTTTGCAAGCGCAGAATGCGAGGGCGAGAGGGAAAAGCTCACTGTCTTGCCTTAAGGCGAGTAGGCGTTCGTCCGGAAGAACAGCATTTGTCATTCCACCCTCGGCAGGCACAAAGTGTGAACAACGTACCTACACCTTTTCCGTGTGAATACAGTAACTTTGTTGTATACCTAGCAGTAGTAATAGCGCTCTTTAGCTCGAACAACTCCCTCGTTCCTACTTCTATTCTATCATACAGACCTCCCAACTCTCTAGCTCTCTTTATCCTCCGGGTCGCCATGGCTTCTGAAAAAACAAATAATTACACAACATTCAATAAAAATTTTATATGCAAAAAGTTTCCATGTCAACAGTCGAGAAATTTTATTTGATACGCGCACTTTGGATTTTCCGACGAGTGTGTCCTTATTCGCGTTCTTGCATCGTTAACACGTTCCGTGTCGCGTGGGTCGTATGCGACCCCCGCTGCACTTCCCGTTCGGGCCACAACTTTTTTTGATCTTTGAAAGTGTAGGTCGTATACGCCCCACGGGGCATGAATGGAAAATCTTCAAAAATTGCCGTGACACGAAACGTGTTAACACGTCGACTCCCATGTCGGTGACCGGTAACCTTCACTAAACTTTCCGTTCAGGCCGCGCTGGTTGTGACAAATGCAATAGCGTATACCATTATGACCCACGCGGCGTGAATAGGGAGTCACGTCAATTGTTCGTGACAGCCAACGCGTTAAAATGACAATTAAACGCTAGTGACTCCCTATTCACGCCGCGTGGGTCGCGATGGGACACGCTATTGCATTTATCATAACCGGCGCGGCCTGAACGGCAAGTTTTTTCGTCCCCCTTCGAAGAACTCCTCTCCTTCGTGCTTCACCTTCTGGTGAAAGTATAGGGACAAAACAATTTCGATTTGGACGAGAGACGAATGAAGATCAATAACGCCGTGAAGGAAAGCCAACGCAAACTGTTGCCGAAGAAACCATTAATATTGTGAAGGAAGACATATTGGAAGACGGGCGGTTAAAGACCAAAGAATTAGTAGCAAGGTGTATATTGGTATATTCTCTGGTACATACTCGCTTTCGTTGCCCCTCCTTGACGGGGTTCGCCTAGGAGATTCTATGGTCGTAAAGAAAATTAATTCGTCCATTCTTTCACCGTTGACTACGAAGGAAAGTTCACACGAAGAACACCCAGGCGATCTTTGGAGCTTTTCCTTCTTTCGTTGAGAATTTAATCTCTGCGCTATACTCGATTTTAAGGAAGCTGAGTTCCATTAGCTATACACCTAATTCTCTTTTTACGCGAATTTCTTTTACACGAATTTGATTTAACACGAGTTAAAAATAAAAATAATTTCCCTTTTTACACGAATTGTTTTGTTTTAGCACGATTTTCAATATTCTATAAATTTTTCTTGAATCTCATAGAGCAAATATTTCTTATGTTTATATTTTTTTAACTTTTTCTATATTAATGAATTCTAGATATTATTTTCTTTTTCTCAAAGTATAATTTACTTTTTATAATATATTTAATGACTTAAAATGTGGGAGCACGAAATAAATTAAGTGAACTCCAACAAAAATTTTTTAATATTGTTTACACCTAATTCTCTTTTTACACGAATTTTTTGGGAACGTATCTATCGTGTAAAAAGAGAATTAGGTGTACATTGTCCCAACGTCAACTACTCATTCTACGGGATACTAAATTTTGGCAATGCCGTCATTTGTTGCCTGTTGAAGCTAATCTTTTTGAATAATGCAGATTTCAAATGTTGTTTATTTGTGATGGAAAAAAAATTGTCCCCTCCACGTCGTATCCGACCGTTACATTTTCCGCGTATTTTGTATTTTTATTTGTATGACGGGTTGCATGTCCAGAATCCGGCCACCTCAAACATTCGTGAAATTCGTTTAGACCATGACTGTATAGTCATCAATTTCTGACGAACAAACGAGCCGTTTATTTTGAAAGCGGCCTAAATCCATATTTCCAAAAAAAAATGAAAAACTCGAAAATTTATAATTAAATTGCTGAAAACTAATTATTTACGCCGATATATAACGACTCTTTAAAAATGGACTTAGGCCACTTTTAAATTGAAGGGCACAAAGAGACTTTAAGGGGTTAAAGGGTTAGGGGTTAGTAGGTTAGGGATTAAGGGTTAACGGGCTAGGGGTTAGGAGTTAGGGGATGTTAAGAGTTGAAAAATTTCAGAATTTTTATATAGATTCTCCAAATTATAGGATAATCTGTATTAGGCATTAAATTATTAAATATAAATTAGTCGGGCTTTTTTAATAATAAAATAATTTTTAATACATTATTAAATTCATTTTGCCCGATATTTGAAAATATTGCAACGTGTTCTTTCCAATTGTGTAACACGTCCACCAGTTATTTCTTGTCACATAGTTATTTGGACAGAGGAAGATACTCTAAGCTCGTTTCAGGAAATGCTATATCGTGCCTCGTGACGTGCGTTTCCGCAAGTTATTTTGATTACAAGTTGAACAAAATTGCATACAGATTCTCAGGAATTTAGTTTCCGAGACGACTACGTCTTACATTGTATGAATTACTCTACTGATTACTGTTTTTCTGACTTTTCCTTTCCAAGGGTTAAATTTACAGCTTACATAATATTTTAGCGCAACATTTTTCCTGTCACAACGTCCGTTTCATTTTTTTTTACTTTGACAGCAAACCTTTGGTTTATGCGTTTTCGAAAATTTTACGAATTCCTGGCGATACCTTGATGGTTTTTAATTTTGTTGCACATTTGTACGAAAAAAAACGTGTTTACTTAAAAAATTATTACTTGAAAAAATTACTTAACAACTACATAACGTCGTTATAATTTCTGCGATTTAAGATGTGGAATTTAAACATTTATGGATAAACTGTCGATGTTGAAGCGTTTTAAAAATTGTGGAGAATTAACGCGGTAAACAAAAGAAAATTTTGAAAAGTAACAATTTCTTTACTTTTTTCCACTTATTTTTTGTTATAAAATTTACAACGTGAAGAAAATATTGACTGTACTGAATAACCAAAATTATTCCAACGTCGTACGATTTAATTTCTATATCTCACGACTTGTGGGTACATGATAAAATGTATTTTGAGTGCTATGGAGAATATTGTTACAAAGCGAAGAACTACTTTCTATTTTAGAGTTGCTATATGACATAGTAACGTTTGCTTTCTACATTGTAGAAATTGTTACGTAGTAAAACTTTCTTTTTGCTGCTTTTCTCTTCCCTGCGCATATCTGCCGGCATTGTAAAGTGCAATTTTCTATTGTGAGCAGCAAAACCAAAAATAACCGATATACAAGACGTCTAGTATCACTATCAATTCATACACGGTTTGTTACATGAATTTCAACATCTTGCTTGTACGTAACATGATCCAAGAGTATTCAGTTCACGTGGCTGATGATATAATTTTGCTACAGGTGTTCGATACACAATTTGATAAAAGTTAAACGATCTTCGTTGAATTAAAAATGCAAGAAAAAAAGAGTGTTAACTCTTTTTTTTCTTGCATTTTTAGACTTATGCGAGAAAAAAAAATGTTTATCGTTAAACAAAAAAATTCTTATTTGTTTATTCGAATTTTTTCGGTTTCGAAAAAAATGCGAGAAAATCTTCTGTTGAAGTCTGAGACGAGATTTAAATTGGAAACTTTATCCAAAAAATCTCATAAATGAATTTTTGTCGAAAGGTTCGCCTTTAAATGGTACTTGAATACTTCAAAATTTTTCACCCCACGAATTTTTTTAATTTGAACCTTTTTTTTAATTGTTTACAGAAAAGTGAAATTATTAAAATATTATAATTAATATAATTAATTATATTATATAATTTATTATATTCATATAAATAATATAATTATTAATTAAAGTGAAAAAGTTATTGGGAAAAATACTATAAAATGCAATATGGAATAAAGTATTGTACAAAGGGGATAAAGAAAATAAATTTAAAAAAAATAAATTAACAAAAAAAATAATTCCATACAGTACCCGTTAGACATTTACCATTAGGTCCAAGAGATGCTGCTGGAGGGGATATTGTAGGAGGTTGAGGTCGCATTGATTTTGTCTAGACAGGGTGGAGACTTGCACCAACGTATCGTACCCTACGTTCAATGTTGATACGTTTCTCCGTAGATGAAGAGCATTCTCTTAAAGAAAATTACTATTTTATTAAAAGTGTCTCGCAATGCATTTCAATTGTTGCAAATAGATGTGTCGAAGTTAGGGCGGAAGTTATAACGTTATTAGTACAATTTCAATAATTGGAAAATGGGTAGAAGGAAACGAAATAAATTTTCCACCCCCATTCTGTAGTGATTTTGGCAGTTTTTTTAAATCATTTTTCTTGGAGCATTATCATTTTTTTTTATCGAAGGAAACGATGTGTTAGTTTAGTAATTAATTGTGTTCATTTGGTGGAATGACTTTGCATTACCAATTCTGGATGATCATTATTACTTGACAGTGAGGTAAGTTGTTATATAACGCTTAACAAAAATGTAGCTCGCTAGTATTACATTTTTTTTTGTAATTTCAATCGCAAATCTGTACTTTTGTACGTTTCGCTTTTCTTTCCTTTAAAAAAAGGAATTATATTTTGTTGTATTTTTATGTTTCATTTATTTTTTTATATCTTATATTTCTATTTTTTTTTATTATCAATTCGGAGATTTCGTAATTAACGAAAAATTTCAGATATTTTTTGAGCGTAAAAAAAAAGTAAATTTTCATCATTGGATTCGAAATATCAGACAAATGCCATAAATGTCACGGAAGCGTTATGTAAAACTGAAAAAGATAAAACAATAGTACAGTAGTCCGCACAAAAGTTGTCTCCGCTTTAGCGTCGCGAAACGTAGCATCGTGGACAACTTTTTGTACGGAGCACTGTGCCACTTTTTCCAAAAACCGAGTAAACCGTCGACTGTATATCATTCTCCGAGATATTTTATTGCACAGAAATTTATTAAAATATTACGATTTCCAAACGCAGTCCCATCCGCGTTAAAAATACCGTCCAGAGATATGTACATGTGTTAAAAATCCAAACAAATTGTGAATGTCGAGATAACATTTTTTAAACATTTTAAAACGTTATGTCGGAATAAAAAAAAAGAAACGGTATAAAAAAATGTCTTTCGAAAATCTTGGCGTACTTAAATGAGGCACAAGAACCTATTATTATATTATCATTAATATTATTATTATTACTATTATTGTTATTACTATTATTATTGTTGTTGTCATTATTATTATTATTATTATTATTATTATTATTATTATTATTATTATTACTATTATTGCTATTACTATTATTATTATTGTTGTTATTATTATTATTATTACTACTATTATTATTATTAACAAATAATGATAATAACTCAACGATATCATCGCGAGTACATTTCCATTTGTTCCGTTTCCTGAAACCCAGTTGATCGTCCATTTCGTCGACGATGTTTCACGGCAACACGGCGAATGAATCGCCAGATCTGTTCAATACTTTTGCGCGATCAGTCTCGTCGTTTCCGAGAGATGCAGGAAGATTCAAAGTGAGAAATTCCCAAGATACATGCTCCATCCACGTAATCCTTCACTTTATCACATTTTCATTTTTTTTTTTCAAACGCAACCGACGACGCTCCACATCTTTTCTTTTTTCACGATACACCCGAATCGATATTAAATGCAATTTCAACAGGCAGTACGGGTTATTTTGTGAAAATGCAATATTTAATATGACAGAAAAAAATTGTAGAACATTTTTTTTTACTATAAACGTGCATATTCTTCGGTTGGAACTGAATTAGGCTGGGGCGTAATCAGACCTCGGCGTCCACCATTGACACCACTATTGATATTACTATTCATACGTTAGTTCTAAGCAATTCTCTTAATAATCCCGCATTATGTCGATCAACTTCATCCCCATGTCGTGCGAAAGCCCAGAGCCATATTACTCATTTCGATCGATGCTAGCGAGTACGTGTACCGCGACCAAACAGCGAACGCATGGGTGCATTTATGGGTGTGATTGTGCCCGAACTCGTAAAGCTTCGAACAATTTCGCAATTTCGGAGTCAAGATTTCAGGGCGCAGTTAACCAATTAATTTCACATTTATCTCCAATGAAAGAAATTTGAAATTCAAGTGCTTTATACATAAATTTGCATAGACTAAAATGATTCGTATGCATCAATAGTGAATATTCCACGTAATTTGTTCATCCGGATTCGAAGAAACGTCGTACCACTTCAAGACTGTAATTTTCCGAAAAAGGGTTATTTTTAATCGAGACACGCTAACGCTCAGACGAAGAAAATCAAACTGAAATCAATAAATAATTACTTCCTTTGTCGCGTTAATAAAATCTACCTTGATTAGTTGTAGAACAATTGAATGGGTCACCTCAAAAACGTTGTAAGATATAAATTGCAAATTGTTCGAAAACCCCCGAAAATGAAAAAAAAATAACCCGATGGTGCAGAAACAATTGTTTAAAAAAATTTGTACCTTACAACATTTTTGAGGTGACCCACTCTATTATTGCACCATCGGGTTATTTTTTTCTGTTTCTGAGTTTGTTTGAACAATTTGCCATTTGTACCTTACAACGTTTTTGAGGTGACCCATTCAATTGTACTTTAGGTGGTAAACATTCAATTTCTCATTACCTCATTATTGATAATAAGTTTTTTCTGGCATTTCCTGAAGTACGAGTATGGAAAAGTATACGAAGGCATGGAAAAAATTAGTCGATATCAAAACACTTTTAATAATACGAATTATTTAGTATTTTACGCAATGGAGGCACCAAATAAGACGAGTGCCATAATCGCCTTACGCACGAGTTGCCATTTACTATTTTTTCCCCGGCGAGTGCACCTTTACTTTTAGAATAATCGCTATTAATGGAACATTACTGCTCTTTACTTGCATAATATCAAAGAAGTATACCATTTTCTTTATTACATATTTATTTTTTGACGCTTTTAATTAACGAGCAAGCATTCTGGGACATCTTACCGTTTCGAATTCCGCTCTAGAAATGTAAAGAGAAACAGTGACCACATAAACAAATTATCGCTGGGCGACGAGGGGCTCAATTAAACCAGCAATTTTTTCATAATTTTTTTCTATTAGAATTATTACTACGAAAATTAATCAAAATTTCGACACGAACTAACTGCGGTGACCTCATTGAAGAAATTTTCATTATTTTTCGGTACCCCTAATATATAAAATAATTTTTTTTCCAGAAAATAATAGATTCATGTTCACTGTATGATTTCCAATAAATAAATTGGTCGCTAAATGAATATAATTTAAGGAAAGAATAATTGAGTGATTCAACTGACCCCAACACAGGGGCAATTGGACCACTAGTTGGGATCAAGCGTTACGGTAATTAGTAGATTAAAAATGATTAAAAAATTATTTAAGTTTAAATCAAGTTGGAAATTATAGGATATTCATATACCGACGCATTACAATTAGTATTTTATCGTTATATGTAAAAATTAAGAATATTATTAAGCATTTTATAAGGAGCAAAAAAAAAAGTTTCAGTGCTTGTAAACACAAAGACTTCAATTTTTCAAATTGGACCGATCATAACGATTCAAAATTTCGGGCAAATTATGGGTTTGCATACTAGAACATAATTCTAAAAGAACATTTTCATCACACTACAAAATTAGTATAATCAGACGAATAGTTCTGATACAATAGTTATATATTTGAATTTTTCAAACAATTGAGACACTCGATAACTTTTTCAATAAATCATTATAACAACAGTGTAACGAAACAACAAAACTCCCTTTCCCATATGGCTACTAATTGTGTTATTTTTTTCTATTAAAAACTAATTTAATCTTTTTGCATTTCCCTTTTTTACATTTTTCGTTTTTGATATTACGAAAAATATGCAACTTTGCAGTTTGTTATTAATCTTTTATCCTTATAAGTGTTGATTTTTCATTTTTATTATATTTTTAAGTCGACCGGTTCTCGGATTCTGCCCTAGAAATCCAAAGAAAACCACGTAAAAACATAATCGCTGCAGAAAGTTCAGTATTAACCCATTACCCGCCAATGTCCCATTTTTGGAACGCACTTAAAAATTTTTTTCTTTTAATAACCGCAACTCCCAAATAAAATATAGTCGTTAAAATAATGAAATCATGTAATTTTAATTTTGTTTTTTTTTATTATACTATAGCACATTCCGCCAGTGTCTCAAAAATGTGACGGGCTTTAATTTTCATTTCCAAATCAAACTTTTAATTTCTAATTTTAACCCTTCGAGAACACTCTGGGTCAATTTGACCCGTACCTCAATTTCGATTAAGAATAACGTAATAATAACGTAATCTGACGAAATAATTATACTTTTTTCACAGTACACTAGACTTATATTTTTTTCTTAATTCTACTATATTTCAAGAATATACAGTTAAATTTTCAGCTAAAAATATTCAATAAAAAAATTCCACATTTATTTTTGTAACTTTCAATTTAAAAAAAAAATTTCTTTTCGAGAATTTTTTTCGATATATAAATAATATTAATGACACTTTAAAATTATATGACATGATTTATCTGTGTTTCAAGTATACCTAGGAATTTTTTCAAGCTAATAAAACTTGTCGTTTTAAAATGGCGGACTCTTATAGCTAGCGTCGGGTCAGATTGACCCAGAGTGTTCTCCATGCTTGAAAAAAGACGTGTGTTCTCGAAGGGTTAAATAACGTTTTTACATTTCAAGAAAAACAAAAACAATTACAGCAAAAATAGTTCCAGCTGGTTAGTACGAATATCATTATACAGTTAATTTAATTTTCTTATTTATATTTTTGAATTGTGGCGGGTAATGGGTTAAAGTTGAGTTTCCACGGAGATTCAAATTCTGCCGATTTCACCGGTTTTGGTCAATTTTATTTCATCATCAAAAAGTAAAAAAAAAAGGGTTTTGAAAAAAGTAATACCCGTGTTCAAGTGGTATCGATTCGATATATATTTGTGACGTGAAATTTACGTCCAGTCGAATTCAGTCCAGATTTCGATGGATGAAATAAAAATGAAATGGGGTCCGCAACGGTACCGGTCACTTTCCAGCGATTTTTCGAATTGTCGCAAAAGAAATCATGTGCATCGAAAAGGCGCATCAACGATTCAAAGAGTGACATAACGTTTTAAAGATAGAACCGAGAATCATTGATGCATAGGGCGAATTTCAAGTCCATGGGTTGCATCAACATAGCGGAAATAACGGAATTCCTGAAAGCATTCGTGAGAGAACGCAAGCTCAATGTCGTGCAATTTCCATTCAGCGGAGAGTTCAGTTGTCACGTTGATGATAAATCGCCCCGTAACTTTAACCGAAATGTTCTCTATGATAGTACTTGAAAAGGATGCGTAACAGCCGGAAATTATCCTCTCTCATAGAATTCACAGCCTATTACTATAAATGTAAATTATATCGTTGTATCACGAGTTACTGCCGCTTTATCTGTTCGGCTAATTCCTGCAAAAAAAAATTATCGCGAAATCTCGACTTTTCCGTTTCAGCGGAGCCCCTCGCATTTTTGGTATTGAACTTTTTTGCAAATTATGCAAAAAAAAAGGAATTTTCTGCTTTTTTAGTGCGGCACACTACGTTTGGAATTGTTAAACAATAAGTATTTTAATAATAATGATATTTCGGCAAAATTATGTGCAACCACGATTTGCGAATACGGAAAATAAACCTTTTAAAATTTCTTGACTGATACCTTCCGTGCATCCAATATTATTTCCCCGTTGAATTTAGCAAACTCTGTTCGATAAATACATTTATTGTAAACAGGTCGTAGTTGAAGCTCCAACATAAAATATACGTTAGTTCCATTTAACTATTGACGGAATATGATGGATCATGAAATTTGCATGAAATGAAACGAGGTTAAAAGACTTTGTAGCAGCATTTGTGAGTTTGGGTAAACTAATTGCAAAGTAAATGTACGTAAAAAGTTTAATATCACGAAATTCACATGAGGATTATTCAAACCGTCACGAGATGAACCCAAGGATAGAAATTGTACACCACAAAATTGGTAGAATCAGACAAATAGTTTTGATATAATAGTTATAAATTTCAATTTTTCAAAAAAATGAGACACTTGATAACACTATCATTAAATAATTATAAAAATAGTGTTACGAAACAATAAAACTCATTGTCAGTTCCCCGTATCTCTACCAATGTTATTATTTTTTTCTATTACATACTAATTTAATCTTTTTGAATTTCCCTTTTTTTACATTTTTTTTTCGTATATTACGAAAAATATGCAACTTTGCAGTTTGTTATTAATCGCTTATCCTTATAAATTTTGATCAAACTTAAACTAATGCTTTCACAATCAACTTCTAGTGTCAAAGATTTTTATAAAAATATGATATTCATCTAAAACAATGGAATTCTATAGTCAGAATTGTTAATATAAAATTTGGCATATTGTCGGCATATTTTTTGTTGCAAATTTAATTTTATAAAAATTCAATCTTGTAATAGGTTAAATTTTTAATACTGTTTATTTTTACTGATTATTATAAATTTAATATAGTACATGAAATAGACTAAACAAGCACAACTAAACAATAATATTTCAAATTAAGTCGTTTTATATGTATGCCTTATTGTTAGCCTTAAATCCAGGGTGAAATGTTGGAGGATTGACCATACAATACTACTTACTTATAGGGATATCTGTATCTTGATAACAAATTGCGAACATCAATATTAGGGCGGATTAGGACAACTAATGCCAACCAATAAAATACACACGTACACACACATGTATATATATATACATATATATGTTATTTCCAATTTGTGCGTTGAATTATAATTTAAAGTAAATCAGACACAAAATGGCATGGGGGGGAAAAAAAGGAAATTTGCTGAATAAACTAAAGCCGTTAAAGAAATGATATAAAATCTACAGAAATCAATTTTTCCGTGATTTCTTTGACTTTTGAAAAGGCGAAAATAAAAATTACTTCTTTTGCGGTTAAATTTTACCCATTAACCCTTTAACTCCTGATTTTTAAAATTTTTATTTTAGAAAAAGAATTTGCAGGAATGTGCTCTAGTAGATGTAATAAAAGAAAATATATATTTTAAAAAATTTTATTCTTGAAACTTTTTGAAAAAATTGTATGGGATTATATATCCCGATTCTATTTCAATGGAATTTATAAAAATTAGGATTTTTCGAACATTGCTTGGGATAAATATATCCCGACAGGAGTGAAAGGGTTAAAAAAGGGACTTCAACGTTAAACATTCATTAAATCCAAGAAGAAACCGAAAATCCTCGTTTCTACATAAATTTCCATATGTGCCCATAATTATGAAAGTGGTCTAAGCCAAGATTTGAAAAAGATAAGATTTTCAGTTATCTCGCAACATTTTATCTTGCAATACATTTGTTTTTCTTCATCAATCAAGGCCAATAAAACTCCAACTTTCAATGTTGCAGAATGTAAAAACATTTTTTATTTTATTTAAAGCAAATCCTTTAAATTTATCAACACAAAAAAAATATGACTTAGACCACTTTCACAATTATGGGCACATATGTGATATTTTTTGCCATTCTTTTAAGGGGGGAGTCTGGTGTAACTAAGGTATTTTTCCAACGCATATAATTTCAAGATATAATATAATTTTTTTATTGAATCTTTTTTTACATATAAAAGGAAGTTCGAAGAAGAAAATTTGCCATTGTAGATTTAATTCGAATATATACCTATATAGATATAGTAGTGGCGAGGGAAGTATTCGGTCAAAACGGCGGGGTACCTGGAGTCCTGAGAAAATATCGGAAACATAAAATGAGGACTAATTTTTCCTTAGTAGGTATATAAAATGCCGATGAACCTCAGTATGAAGAAAAAATTGTTAATTGCAAAAATGGCGGAAGGAAACATGAAAATGAACCATACGTGTCCGCTGTTATTTCGCAATAACTTTATGCTGTAATAATAATTCATGAAAAGTCGAGGTTCATTAGCATATAAATTGAATTATCTTCAATTTAAACGTTGAATCAAGTGAATCGGATAAAAATTCGATGAGCTATGCGTCCCGCCAATTTGGAGAACGTGCTTTTGAGAAAAACGCGTTTTAAGTTTTCGGCTAGTCCGTGTTTAGGTGTACCTACTTGGCGCTCTCACCGCTCCTAACTATATTTCAAGATCGAATTTGATGCTGTAACTTTACAAAAGCATTCTTCACGTGTTTAAGAAGATTTTTAAGCAAGAAAAAAAATCGATTTTTTTAGTCCTGTTACACCAGACTCCCCCCCTTAACTAAAATACAATGGATCAGAAACAGGACGCTAGGGGACACGTTACGAGTAAAGGAAGAATACAATTTTCTCTTTATAACGACGTAAAACCAATTTTCACTACAAGCTCGGGAAATAAAGTGCTTCAGAACCCAACTAAGGTAATATAAACCCCGGGCGTGATATAACACGCACATCTATCTCAGGCCTGAGATTAGTATAAAATCTTAGTTGAGACCTTTCTGAAGTTGATATTTTTTTTCCTCGGGGTAATTTCGCATGCGAAATGAAGGTAATTTGATGTACTTATAAACCTTTTAGGACAGACCAAAAGAGACATTTTCCTTGTACATCTTCTTTGCACACCGTTAGACAAAGTAGCCTTTACACTTTTAATGAACTTACTTTAATGCATGTAGACACATACTTTACTTTATGTACTTTTTACTCTCTTTAATTAACTGCGTATACATCAGCATACGCCAAACTTCAATTTCATATTAACGCAAAATGTATAAACGGCACATTGTATTTGGTTAACACTTCGTAACCGCCTAACGCAGAGGTTGCGTACACTATTTTTCCCAACGAGTGCGTCATTTTTTTTTTTATTTATTGAGCAATTTCAGTCTCGAAATTGCGATTATTTTGCAAAACAATTTACATTGTACCATACAATTTATACATTACAATAGTTTACAATGTACAGTGTTCTGACAAAGACGGGTTACTATATTTCAAAAAAGTGAACATTATTTTGCAAATAGTCACAGTGCGTAAATTGTATTTTTGACAAAATGGCAATAATTTTATCGAAAGTAGCGATTTTTGTATGGTAGAATATGGCGATTTTCAGACGTAGGAATAAAAGCAAAAATTAAAAAAGCAAAATTCTAGCAAAAACGTGATAAAGTTGCTAACAATAATCAATCAAAAATGACACTCGAGCAATTGTTTGAAAAGTATCATCATTTTTTGCACTCCTTTAACCTCTTCACGCCCCTTGACCACATATGTGCCCATAATTGTGAAAGTGGTCTAAGTCATACTTTTTTGTGTTGATAAATTTAAAGGATTTGTTTTAACCCTTCGAGAACACTCTGGGTCAATTTGACCCGTACCTCAATTTCGATTAAGAATAACGTAATAATAACGTAATCTGACGAAATAATTATACTTTTTTCACAGTACACTAGACTTATATTTTTTTCTTAATTCTACTATATTTCAAGAATATACAGTTAAATTTTCAGCTAAAAATATTCAATAAAAAAAATTCCACATTTATTTTTGTAAATTTCAATTTAAAAGAAAACATTTTTTTTCGAGAATTTTTTTCGATATATAAATAATATTAATGACACTTTAAAATTATATGACATGATTTATCTGTGTTTCAAGTATACCTAGGAATTTTTTCAAGCTAATAAAACTTGTCGTTTGAAAATGGCGGACTCTTATAGTTAGCGTCGGGTCAGATTGACCCAGAGTGTTCTCCATGCTTGAAAAAAGAGGTGTGTTCTCGAAGGGTTAAATAAAATAAAAAAAGTTTCATTGATCTTGATTAATGAAGAAAGAAAATATATTGCAAGATAAAATGATACGAGATAATTGAAAATCTCATCTATCTCAAATCTTCACTCAGACCACTTTCATAATTATGGACCCATATATGGACGTTTAGTTTTTTATAATTATAGTGACTGTCAATAATAAATAGAACAAAAATTTCACAACAATTTATTCGCTACAGAATCCCTCAATCGGAGAAATAATAATTTTTGGTTCGGCTGCACTGGTAAATCGTAAAAGAAAAAAAGAAACATTAAGTAATTTTTTTCTCGCCATAAAAAAATCCACCCCGAAGAGATTAATATTGGTTATTGGTGTGGTAACAAAATTAGTATCCTACAGTTACCATAAAAATGATTGTGAACAATTTCTTGAAATATTATTGTTGCCTTCGAATATGAAAGCACTTTCCGCGTCACAAATTTTTGTCATTTGGAAAAATATAATTAGTAACAATTATTCGCGATATTCCAAATTTTCGAAAAATTGATTTTGTAGATTTCAACTACTTGTATGCTGCTAATTATCAGTATGGTGGAGAAAAAAAAATTGTTTTACCGAGTAAAAGATACAGGACATTGTAGATCCGCGCTACAGCTTCTGCGAGGTCCCCGTGGTTTTGCAAATAATTATTTATAAGAACGTTCACTAAAATAGTCAAAAACAGCTTCAATCCGAACCCTCGGGATTTTGACAATAAACCACGCATAATATGCTGCTGCTAATTACTGTATAAGTACATCAGCAGAGTATGCAGGACAATGAGCTTTCGGTGCACCAGAAATTCTCCTTGTGGGCATTGTTTCGCTTCTCTCGATATTTCTGAAAGCTCCGTTAAATTTACTGCATCGTTAAAACTCAACAACGAAATATGTTACTTTAAACAATTTCCACGTTGAATAATACATAAACGTAAAAACACAAACAGCTTCGATACCGATGTGTTTATTTCGTTACAGTAATTGCAAAATTCGTAACGTACGGGTGGTTGGGACGTTTGCGCGCTGTCAGCTACATACAAAAGCTGTTGCTTCCCCATAACATGTTACCACTAAAATCTTCCGTATCTTTCGCATAATTTCAAATTTGTGAAAATCATCGTGGTACCGCGAGATACACCAACATTAATAACTATTACATTATAATTCTATGACGACCGTTCTTTGCAAAAATATATAATTTATTTTTTAAAGTTTTTTTGAAAAAAAAAAATATGAATTTGAATTTTATTTTTCTTCGTTATAATCGATGACCGACGATGACGATTCAAATCGTAATATTTTATCACCGTTTTGGATTTTTCTCAAAATAATTTTCGAGAATTGCATCTCGTAAATGTACAAATGCGAATATTATTGTAATTATTATTTTTTTAGAGATATTGCGAAATTTTTTTTTATTAACATTGTCTCGCTCTGTTTTCCTCTACGGGTGTATTATTTACTCCATGAAGTCCAGAACACAATAAACTAATATAAAAAATACAAGAGTTATATAAAAAAATATTTTCGACATTGTTTCCGTACCGAAACAATTTTCAAATTGTTCGTTCATTCGTTTTTTGTTACTACACCTTCTTTTTCAATGTAAATAGTTTGAATTAAAATGAATTCAATTTGAAACAAAGAAAAATTTTCAGAATCTAATTTTTTTTTCTTATTCGAAAAGTATAAATTTTTATCTACGTGCCGCTCAATCTGTTTAACCCTTAACTGCTCGCATGGGGTCAACGTATATTTGCGCGCCGGGAAATTTTTATCGTGCGAGTAACTAAGGGTTAATTACTTTTATTGTTGAATTAAAATTTATTTATTCTATTAAATCAATTTTATATTTTTCAACAAAGCTAATGTAGCTGAAATCCAGGGCATTTTTTTTTGTTCAATGTAGGAAAACCAACCGTATACAGGTACGCCCTTAATTCGGCACCTAGGGAGATTCCGAATCTCAAATTTCATATATTCGTTAAAATAATTAACCCACTCGCTATAAGGTTTCGAACAACAGCAATAATTAAAAGCACTGTAGTGCTGCAATTAGAAGAAAAACCATACCCTCGGTACGTTCGTACTTCAGTTGCTGTATGATCGAACTAATTACACTTTTTTCGAAATGGCAATGACTGAAGTGCGGAATGCAGGTATTATTTACATGGTAATACATAGCACTTGGGACACAGAAATTCTTCTGAACCCAGTGTGCCGCGCATGAATCGGGGATCACTAACCCGTTGCATTATTTTCACGAGTCTGACTCGTGATGAAAATTTTAGGCCAAACTTAAATATCACGAGTCTGACTCGTAATCGACATTTCGGGCCAAACATCAATATCACGAGCCGTACTCCTGGTCTTTTTAACCCCTTGCACTATTTTCACGAGTCTGACTCGTGATGAAAATTTTAGGCCAAACTTGAATATCACGAGTCTGACTCGTAATCGACATTTCGGGCCAAACCTGAATATCACGAGCCGTACTCGCGGTCTTTTTAACCTCTTGCACTATTTTCACGAGTCTGACTCGTGATGAAAATTTTAGGCCAAACTTGAATATCACGAGTCTGACTCGTAATCGACATTTCGGGCCAAACATCAATATCACGAGCCGTACTCGTGGTCTTTTTAACCCCTTGCACTATTTTCACGATTCTGACTCGTGATGAAAATTTTAGGCCAAACTTGAATATCACGAGTCTGACTCGTAATCGACATTTGGGGCCAAACCTGAATATCACGAGCCGTACTCGTGGTCTTTTTAACCCCTTGCACTATTTTCACGAGTATGGCTCGTGATGAAAATTTTAGGCCAAACATGAATATCACGAGTCTAACTCGTAATCGACATTTGGGGCCAAACCTGAATATCACGAGCCGTACTCGTGGTCTTTTTAACCCTTTGCACTATTTTCACGAATCTGACTCGTGATGAAAATTTTAGGCCAAACTTGAATATCACGAGTCTGACTCGTAATCGACATTTCGGGCCAAACCTGAATATCACGAGCCGTACTCGTGGTCTTTTTGACCCCTTGCACTATTTTCACGAGTCTGACTCGTGATGAAAATTTTAGGCCAAACTTGAATATCACGAGTCTGACTCGTAACCGACATTTCGGGCCAAACATGAATATCACGAGCCGTACTCGCGGTCTTTTTAACCCCTTGCACTATTTTCACGAGTCTGACTCGTGATGAAAATTTTAGGCCAAACTTGAATATCACGAGTCTGACTCGTAATCGACATTTCAGGCCTACCATGAATATCACGAGCCGTACTCGTGGTCTTTTCAAATAAAACGTGGTGTTTTTAAAATTTATTGCAATCATATGTAATAAATAAAATACTTTTTAAAAGTTTTTATTCAAATTCATTTGAATTTCACAAGTTCCGACACTCGGGTTCCGCCACTTTGGCTCTTTTCGCGACTATTCGAGGCATGGTTGGGCACGGCTTCTTCCGAATTTCAGCGTAGTACAAAGGAGTTAAAAAAATGTAAGAATTTCAAGACGTGGCAATTACAAAATTTGGATACGCCAGCTACTAATTGTATTGTCAGATGTCTCGCAAATTCAGTATGGCACGGTTTCAAAAGGACGACAAGAATTTCAGTGTTTGCTAATTACACAGAAATATGACAGTGCTTGGGAATACTTTGAACGCATAGACGAGGAACAAACAACATGTGTTACGTAGAATCAGCACTGATTGATGTAAAACCTGGACGTGTACAAAGGGGAAAATAAATCAAAATGAGTGAAAGATGCGAGAAAAGAGAATTCAAAAGAGCCCGGAGCCATAAAGTAACGATCTCGTTACCCCGCTCATTTTTCCACACACTTTATCCACATTTCAATGCTCCTTTGCTTTTCCCTTTCATTCTTTCTTCCCTTGTACTTTATATTTCTTCCTCTTTACTTCCTCTTATTATCGATAATTCACCCGTTTACACGTTAATAATAGCATTGTAAGCTGAAACTCCGTACAGTTACGTGTCTTATGGCATACGACGGTAATAGTGAAAAGTATGAAACATAGTTTAAAAAAAGAAGACAAAGTAATTATGCTTCTTTCTTCAGATAAGTCCCTAATAAATATTGGAAGTTGGTGAAAAAATAGGTTTTTTGGGGAAAAATCGTATTCTCCCTTTGATATCTGCAATTTTGACAATGAAAATAGACAATATGGGTCTCACGAAAGTATTCCAAAGTTGTTTCCAAAAATCGTATTTTTTTGGGGTATACCCTGGCTTTTCCTCTAAAATGGGTTAAAAATTCAAGTTTCAAAAATGGGGTTGGACGACTCATCTATAGGGGAAATTTGACGCGTACGCAGAAAAAAATATTATTGATTCAAGAACAAAATTGTCACGGGCTGCCACAAACATTTGATAGTTGGTGCATCTAATTTTGTCACTGAATCAATGACAAAATTTCTTGAACAAAACTGTCGAATATTTGACGCATTTCAATGCTATTAAGGGGTTACATCTAGTTGGCCGCCGAAAAAAGGCGTGTTTTTGAGAATTTTTTTTAAAAAATGATTGCAGGTTTCGAACTGTTTTTTTTCATAGTAAAGGTTATATCTTCGACTATGTTTCATAATTTTTTTATTGGAAAAAATTCACAAATGTAGGAGATACAATGCATTTCCCGGACCGCTGTTCAAAAAAGGTCTTCTGCGGTGACCACTGTATCTTCCACCTCACTCGTCTAAAATCAAAAAATCAAATAGATTATGTTTTTGCACCGTACTATCCAGTCCTTAATCGAAGGATTTGAGAAAATATTAATTTTTGAAAAAATAGTCAACGACTGAACGTGAAAGTCCAAATTTTGATGAAAAAATCACTACATTTTCGTCGACCATTTTTTCAAAAATTAATATTTTCTCAATTCCTTCGATTAAGGACTAGATAATACGATGCAAAAACATAATCTATTTGATTTTTTTATTTTAGACGAGTGAGGTGGAAGATACAGTGGTCACCGCAGAAAACCTAGCGGTCCGGGAAATGCATTGTACCTCCTACATTTGTGAATTTTTTTCAATAAAAAAATTATGAAATATAGTCGAAGATACGCCCTTAACTATGAAAAAAAACAGTTCGAAATCTGTAATCATTTTCCCAAAAAAAAAATTCACAAAAACACGCCTTTTTTGGGCCGCCAACTACATGTAATCTAAATGTAATTTATTTTTTCCAATTACCCTGATTTAGTTGATTTCTAAAGTATTTTTTTTCCAGTGTAGAATCAATTTCGTTTTGATGAAATCCTAGAAGAAGTTGGTGAAAATAGTTCATACTTTGTACTTTTTCCTCCTTGCTTCCTCTTATTATCGATAACTCACCCGTTTACACGTTAACACTATTCTACCGCGCTAGTAATACGTGGTCAAAAATCCAAAACCAAAAATATAGAATTCTAATTAAAATAGATTTTCTTTCAAAAAAGATTAAATTAAAGCTCGAAAATAATTCTAGAGGTCTAAAAAAAAATAGGAGACAAAGTAATGTTGTTTCTGTCGCGAAATTATTTCCTAATAAATGCTTCTTTTTAGAAAAGACGCTTTATCGTCTACCCACTTTCTCATTATAATTCGTTATTTTCTTTTGTTTGTTACAGGAACTCCGTCGACTCCAATAATGCCAGGTGGTGCACCTGGCACACCATCTTCAAAAGCTAAGGTATAAACTATCATTTCTCATCCAGTATAAGGTTCCCTACGTAAAGCGAGCATTCTCTCACGAGAAAATTGATTTTGAATATAACAAAAAGAAAGATGCCGCTTTTTTTTTATTACTTTTTTTTCATATGAAAGTGTCGCTTAATATTTTATTAAAAGTATCGATGAAAAATGGATCCTAGACATTTATACCAGATGCGATTCTTCGGCATTCGTCTGGTGAATGATTTCTTTTATTTGTTTTTCCCCTTCTTGTACTTGTGAAAGCGTTTTCCCTCTTTCTAAAATAAGTCAATTATTTTCCTGCTATTCCAAGTAAGATACATTTTTCTCCCAAACGAACGCAATTTCCTCCTTTCTTAAAAAAGAATTTGAAATATTGAGTTTCTTATCAGAAAAGTATCCGCATCAATAAACAGTCTATAGACAGTTGGAAATAACTATGTAATTTTTCTTTGTTTCAGGAGAAATTGATGATGAGAAGTAAAGTCGTCGTTGCTTTATATCCGTTCCGAGCAATCGAAGGTGGTGATTTATCACTCGAGAAGGTATATTTCGTAATAATTTATGTATCGCATTTGCGTTAAGAAAATAAGCTTAATTAGTCACTGTACTTTCGAATCAGCTATTAAGTCAATTTTTCAGAATTATTGAGTTTTTTTTTGTTTGGCTCAAAAGATGCCTCGAACTATGGTCCAGAGATGGCAAATTAATGGTACAAATTTTTAAATAGCCGATTTCTAATTTTTAAATTCCATTTTTTCACATTTATAACACGTTTCAAATTTTAAAGACGTTTTTCTCGAAACGCCATTTTTGAAAATGGCACGCAGATTAATTGAAGCATTTTTCATTCTCTTGATTTGAATTTTTAACAATATCAGATTTTCGAAACGTGGTAAAGAAATATATAACAATTTAATTTGAAAATTTAGTAAATTTGCAAAAGATATAGCAGATAATGTTACCGTTGAATTATTATTTTGTATTCTATTGAATTATTGTTTTGCCATTTTTGCTTGATCTAATTTATGTATGTATATTTAATTTTATTCGACTGAAAGTTACAAACTATACATTTGAATACCACGTTTTGATCCAAATGATATTTAATTACCATAATTCAAATTTTTTTAGATAAAGTAAGACTTGGTCAAATTTGAAATTAAATTCAATTGGCGAAGTTGTATTTTTTGCATTAAGAAAAAAAAATATTAATTCTGCTGAGAGTAGCATTTTTAATAATAAATATATTTAAATTTAAAAAATGAAATCTTTTTTCCATATAACATATACATACATACATCAAGTTTTCATGGACCATTTGCGGACTATACCCACTAAAGGATTTTTCTGTGTACGAAAATTATGTTTCCTGGATTGTATTTTTATACAATATTACAAAATTATTGACCAGATTCTGAAAGTAGTGCACTTGTACTAAATTCTGGAAAGCGTACAAAAGACTCTTTTATGCCTAGGAAGCAAAATCTACTAACAAACGAATTTAAATGAATCGTTTTTTTACAAGAAATTTTATTGAAAATTCACTTTACCTCAAAATACAATTGTTGAAAAGAATTGGAGAATCCTTTTTATTCAGAAAGTTAGGAAACTCTTCTTATTTGATTGTAATTCCGGTGTAATTGCAGTATAATTTCAATCCAAGAAATAGGATTTTACAAAATTAAGAAAATTACGTCTATGCGAATCATTTTTTTGACCTGCTAAATTTTCACAACTTATTCATGTGGAATAAATTGTTACGCATTGTCGGTGAGGTTCATGGAAATTTAGAAAATGTTTTCTGCAATTCTAGTAAATAATTCATACAAACACGTTATCGATTCCTCGCACATTCAACTCAATTTTTCTTTCTTACATGCCTGCAATCATCTGTAAAAAAGTTGTATTTTTAGTCATATCGATTTTAACGCATTAAAGTATTTTTAAAGAGAAACAAATATATAGTATTCTGCTAAAATCGGAAATAAATTTGAATGCCACGGAAAATGTTTGCAATATCCAAAAAAAATTAGTTTTAGAACCTACACACACATAATTGACAATCAGAATCAGGAAAATACTTGAAGGTGTCGATTCAGAAATTTCTTTGCCCATATTTGTTGCTTCATTTCAGATTAGATTTTCCACAATGTCTGCATAATTTCCAAATAATACATCAAGCAGAAATTAGAATGTTTAATCTGAAATAAAGCAACATATATACATGGTAACAATTTAGTTCAACTAATAATCCTCTATGATTAAAATTTAATAAGTGGTCCTCGCGAACATCAGGTTTACGGAACGCTTCCATTTCACGCATTTAGCTATTTAAACATCATGTAGGCAATGATTATAGCAATATTGAGAGAAGAATTTTATCAGTGGATTAAAATATGAATTAAAAATAAATAGGAAAATTTAAGATTTGGAAATAAAAGACTTAAGAATAGGAAAATAATGGAATTTGCTAATTAAAAAGTACTCATTCCAGGGTGCAGAGTATGAAGTATTGGACGATTCCCAAGAACATTGGTGGAAGGTTAAAGATGAGCACGGGTAAGTTATAGAGTTAACGCTACTATTATTTGATAAAATTGAGAATCAATGAGTACTACGGATTGCATTTTTTTTTTCTTCCAGCTCTATCGGATATATCCCAAGCAATTATGTGAAAGAAAAGGAACTCCTTGGTTTGCAGAAATATGAGTAAGTGGTCTTTGTGAAAATTCCATTTTTATTTCTTGTTCTCCGCCGTTTCTTTCTCTTTCTTATTTTTGTAACTTCTATTTTCTTTTTTTGTTTCATTCACATCCACACCTCAAACACTCTCTGCAAAATTAGTACCAGATCTTTATGAAATTCCGCGACCTTCTAAAAAGTTATTCTTTTTGAAAATCAGAAATTCATAGATTCCAGAAAAGATCGAAAGCATTTGAAAAATTGTTTCGAGGGATCCTGGTGAATGACGCCCCATACAATAAATAAAATATAAATAAACGAAAAAAGAGAAACTAGACGTGACTTTTTTTATGGTTTAAATGCAGTGAAATTTATTGGCCCAATTTTCCCGTCGAGTGCAACGTTTTCATCACCGGAGTTATATAACATTTTAAAGCAAAGTTGACTCGCCGTTGCCCCAGAATGTGTACAGGAAGAAAAAAGTAGTCACTAAAATAATCAAAACTGAGAGAAAAAAATAACGAACCAATGTTCATAAATTGTAGGAGAACGTAATATTAACTAGAAAAATAATGAATTTTATAAAGAAAACTAATAGTTACCTCTGATTTGATAATAACTGTGCTCATTCATAACTTTACAAAATTTCTAATATTTTCCTATTGCCTCATAATTTTTCATTCTAGTTTTTTAAGTGCATCATTATTAATTTCTTCACTAATTTTCCAAATAACTTATCTCTCTGGATATTGAAGTGAAGAGGTGCGATAGACACATTGTGAATATTGGAATTTCTCGCTCCTCTTCCAATTTGCAATTAATTAGGTAGTGATAGCATTTTATCACTTTTCAAAAAAATTGGAAAGGGTAGATATTTCCACTTATACTTGCACATAGGCATAAATTTCTATAATTTCAGAACTTTTGTAATTCAAAGAACACTCTACAGCCTTTTAATTGTTATCCATATATGATCACAAATTTAAAATGTCCGATTTACGTAATGAATCTCATCATGTATTCCTAAATAATATTTTAAACACTGAATGTTTTTTTAAATATCTGTTGAAAGCTTTGTAAAACAAGGAAAATGACGTAACACGATAATCCTGGTAAAACAAATGTACCTCTAGTATTTTTTTCTGTACATACAAAAATTGGTAAAGTATGCTTCTTGTTACCTGTTTTCTCGCGCATTGACAAATTTGACAAACGAGTTTATGTCAGTACATTTCATGGATAGTATAAGTAAACGATTGCAACAATTGCAACGTTTTTCGAAAAGTGACAGTTATCGAACATATTCGCAAAGAAAATTCTAAAATTCTTTAACAATAAATTTCGTAATTTTTCAGACAACTCAAACGAATGTAGATAATGTGTTTATGAATTGATAAAACAGGAAAAAAAAGATTAGAAAATCAGTAGAAATTTGATAATTTTGTACATTTTTAAAATTCGAATTTTTCGGAGCAATAGTGAAAATTAAAGTTTCAAAAATGGGGTTGGACCGCTCATTTCTAGGGGTATTTTAACTAGGGCAATTTTAACAATAAAAATGGATTTCTCGCAAAAAATACATCGGACAAGGGTCTCCCGAAAGTGCCCAAAAGTTCTACTGCTTCCGAAAGTCGAATTTTTTGGACATACCTTTGAATTTTCAAAAAGTTATAATACAAAAAAGAAAATAGTAATTAAAAATTCAATTAACAGCATACATACACCAAAAAATCAAGGTCAAAATGGAAAAATGGTTTAAAAACATATCACATATACAAATTACAAAAGAAAGTCATACAACTTATCTGTTTTGGATTCACATATGCAGCTTACGAGTACAGAAAGCTTTACTTATGCAAAGGTACAAAACGTTATATTTATTTGGAAAATACTTGGGCAACCTAATAAAAAAATTGTATTTAGTACCTAAGGTCCGCATAGTGCAAAGTGAATAGCCAGGTTTATTACTATATACTGAAAGCTACTTTGCGC
Source organism: Gasteruption jaculator (assembly GCA_949825005.1). Taxonomy (NCBI): domain Eukaryota; kingdom Metazoa; phylum Arthropoda; class Insecta; order Hymenoptera; family Gasteruptiidae; genus Gasteruption; species Gasteruption jaculator. The sequence goes on from OX463770.1 coordinate 4,616,159, forward strand.
TTTTATTGCTTTGAATCGTACCACACATGTATACTTAAAAAATGCATTTCCTTTCATTTCTGAAATTAATTTCCGAAGGCTTTAAACAAACTCACAATTTCATCACATTAGCAGGCAGACACGAAGAATATTATATCTCACCTTATCACGCTGTTCTTATTAAATACCATTAATCCTTGTACGCTTCTATGTCAGACTCTGGATTCTCTTGGTTGCAAAAGAGAATCCAGTGAGAAGAACATTAATCATTTTGAAAGTCTTTGGCTTCACTTACCCACAATATAACAAATTGCTTTCTATTATACGTCAAGTTAAGCCGTTTTCAATATTTATTCCTCATTTTTTTGATATCATAGACACCATCACCGTCACTTTACTTAATTCACACCATCTTTGCTCAACGCCGTTAATGACTATCGCCTTATACAAATTTCAGAAATACACGAAGCCACGGAGATCGTTACTTTTGATATTAAAACCTATAGAAAAGGTTACCGTAATGGTTCGTGCCTTTTACTTCCTCGCAGAGACCATTTTTCATTAATTTCCTCTTAAAATCATTTATTGCTGTTTCATAACAAGAAATTGCGTGGTTTCTCCTATAATAAGGACAGGATGAGTCACTACCGTAAACGACTGCCAATAAAAGAATCTTTTTGTCATAATTTTTTGAAGCGATCGCCATTTACGGTAGTTATTACTTATCTTTTTTATATTCCAGTAATAAAATATTGTTACCGTTTACTTGAAATTATTCTGTAATTGGTCAACCATTGAGATTCTACAATGGAATTGCGACAGTGAATAATTTATGTGTTACAATTAAATTATAGTCACGGTTTCAAACGAAACCTGCAAATCTAAGATAATTTTTTTTTTTTTAGAAAACAATTTTTAACAGGAGCTAAGGTGCAAAAATGAGTTGGAATTAAATTTGACAATTACTTTCTTCTACTTATGAAAAATATTGTGCTTGATGTCATATTTAAAAAAAAAGTACAAAAGCCGGTAAAAATATTCGAAATGTAGAAAAAAAGTTCTAAATGCAATACGAATTGATTTCTACTTAGGTACCTATGAAGGGAAGAACGAAATTCTGAAAAAAAAGCATTCAAACCCAAAAATTATTATAATAAATTGACGGTAAACTTTAATTAAGATGAATCGAAAATTGATATCTTTATTTTGGAATTGATTTATTTATTTTTATTATTGAAATGAAATTTGATATCTTGATTTATACCTTTTTAACGACTATTACATAGTTTCTATAATGAAAATGGATAATTACATGTTCCAAAGTATACTGATAATGCCAAAAACCATGCTTTCGGCTAATCGAGCATCGCAAGCAGTAGCGTACATTTAGCAATATACAATTAGCAATATACATTATTCACAGGAATAATTCAAACGAAAATAAAAACGTTTCCATTTTGCCCGCCAAAGTGTTCACCATTGCCCAATATGTTAAATAATCGTCACTTACCATATTCATATCGCCATTACCCACCACGTTATTTTGCAGAGATCGTAACTTGTGAAATAATGCAAATATAATTTTTTATATAAATATTTGCTCAACTAGCAACGTTTTTTCTCGAATATATTATTAAAGCAACAAATTGTTGTTTTTTTCTTTAAATCGTACCAATAGGAATTAATGGCAGCAGATTTTTTTAAAAGAAAATTTATTTTTATCCTATGAACAAAATATTACAATAACATTTCTGAGAATGGAAAAATCATATTTATTCTATAAAAGGTTTATTTAATTGTTTAAATATCACTTATATAATTACGTCATTCGTTTAAAAATTCAACCCTATTGGATCAATATACGTAGGTTTTAGAACATATTATGAAGTGTTTATCTCTGTATTGCCACAAGTTAACGCCAACATTTGATTTTTTGGATCCTTGGAAATTTATTGAAGCAAGTAAATGATGTTTGCTTCGAATAAATTGTCTTCACAACAAATACCGTGTATTCGGTTTAACCAATTCAGTTTTCTAAAATTAAAAATTTCCTTGATTCTTTGCTAGTTTAGTTTTCCACATTATAATTGTAATAGCTCTGATTCTTCCATATGGGAATTATTATTTTTAGCAAAATGAACATGCTAAAGTTATAAGTCATTACATTTTTTGCCAATTTCTCTGCTTCTTGTATAATGGAAAAATAAAACCAGTATATGTATGAAACCAGTGAAAATCCAAATATTTTTGAATTCTTCATTTTTTTCATTATTTCAAATCCGATGAAATAAATTAAAATTGAATTATTTCCCACTGGAACTTGGAATTTCCTTCCAGTATTTCGCTGAAACAAGCTGTATAATCTAGAAACGTCGTTAACACGGTCAACTTTGTTAGCTTATGCATATATTTGTACGCGTGTATATATACACTATAGTGCAATTCAGCAATTCAATTGAAACTTTTCCAGGAAAGTCGTATGGACTTCCCTTGCGCTCTCTTCGTGCACGTGTGTGCACATAGGTGCATCCAGATATCTATGAAAAGTGAACATATTTGTAATACAATGTATATATCACTGCATGTACCTAGGAAACTATTCCAACTATGGAAACGTTCTACAATCAATAGGTATTTTAAGTTGAGCGTAGAGAAAACCGACAGCTTTTGTTGACTCAACTACTCGATGTAATTATTTCCTGGTCATTTGAGCTGCAAGCAGTGCAAATAAAGTTTACAGAAATTTCTATTGAAAAAGTGAGGCAATACATCAAACTGGTACTTTCTGAAGAAACATAATTGCAGCTATTGATGATAAGTTTGCTTTAAAACGATATTTAATATTATTATTTCTAAAGAAAAACAAAGTATTATTCGAATTTGAAAAGTTACTTTTTTAATCCATAAAATTCAAATTCTTTTTTGGATCAAATTATATATTTTTGCCTTCAATTAACAATTAAGTAATAATTAAAGTATTATATAATTAATAATAATAATAATAAAAATTAAAAATTAACTCTACTTTTGCTTTGAATTAATAATTGAAGGCAAAAGCACTTTTTGCTTTTTCAATTATTTTCAAGTATTTATATTTTCCCTATATTTCAATTCCAAGTTGTCCTTGTTTTATTTTATCTAACATAAGAACAATGTATCTGGTATAATCCTACTTAGATAAATTTGCCATTGAACGTAAAGGCTTTCCGCGAAATTATACTTCAGTTTTCCTTTGCAGTATTTAATGTAACGAGTTAAGGAAACGTTACAACCACTTATAGTGAAGTCAAACAGAAGCTCGTATGGCTTAATTTTGCTGCGCGCACTTTTATAAAATTTGTACCCTTTTATCTCGGACGTTCAGACAATTTTTAAACTGGATAAAATAATGTTTCATTAATGATATACAACTCGAGTAAATATATACCTACAATCGTTATCTTTTGTATGTAGTTTTTCTTCATGCGTCTGAAGTTATTACTGTTTAAAATATAAACTATCCAAATGTCGTGCAAAATATTGCCATTTCGTGTCAAAACCTGTACTTGAATCTAATATTTTTTTTACTATTGTAAAATCATAATTACGCTCATCCTAGTTTTGAGTATCATTTTTAGAAGATTTTAAAATTTATAAGAGTACAACTTTCATAAAAATCCTGGTTGGAAATAAAAAATTGCAGTAAATATAATAATATTTATATACTAGATCAATTGGAGTGCACTAAAAAAGGTAGTTTATTTTTTACAAATTTTAGAAAACAAAAAACTGAGACTATAAAAAGGCACTATTTTGAAATTCTTGATAAAGGAATAAAATTATGAAAAAAATAAAAAGTGTTCAAGAAAATAATTTTCATGTATCAGTATATTTTTTTTCATAATTCCAGTATAATTTTTTTTTATTAATTCTGTTCGATTATTTACACAATGTGATTGTAAAGAGAAATAGTGTGAAAAATTCTGTAGAGCAAAAAATCCAAAAGATTTTTTTGTTTTCACAAAAACACAGATATCACTCCATTGTAGATAAGCACCCTGATCATTAGTGGCCAACATTTGTATCATAAAATAGAAATGCTGATGCATACCAAAGTACTTTTTATGAAAATCACAAATTTATTTTAAAAAAACGTATGCTTATTACCTCGTTTGGTTTCGACTTTTTGTACCAATATATTTTAGAATTACGACCACTATTTTCTAAAAAAAAATTTACTCAACTTATTTAATTTGTTTAATTTTTTAATGTTCCAGGTGGTACGTGGGAGATATGTCAAGGCAACGCGCGGAATCTTTATTAAAACAAGAAGATAAAGAAGGATGTTTTGTCGTGCGAAATTCATCTACTAAAGGACTTTATACCCTTTCGCTTTACACTAAAGTGTAGGTTTTAGCATTTATTATTCTGAGTGTTTTGAAATGAAAGAGAAAAGTCAGTTGGTTTGATGATATTGGTATTAGCTGATTCCGAACATGCTTCGTTGGTTCGACTAATATATATTTTATTCTACAAATTCTCATTCGGATGAACTCAACCGCAAAAAGTACCAATCGATATAGTTACATATGGCAAAATAAGTATTTTCTTCATCCAATAGAATGTTATTTCCTTAATTGGATACAACTCATGTTGAGTGAAATTAAATTTAACTAGATCAAGATCGAATTTCGTGGGATAAGTGATATTATGTCCAATGAAGAGAATGCTTATTTCGCCCTATTTTACTTCATCGTTTAATATTTCCTTCGTTCCCTCAGCTTGGCTTGAATTTGCTCAAATCGCAATTTTTACAGTTCAATATGTTTTACTTAAGGTAAAGTGACATAACAGTCCAAAATAATTCATTATCAAAATAATCAAGTTCACAGCAAATATTCTCATAAAGAATCACTTTTTATAATTAAACTATATTCTGTCAAAAATCAATATTTTAAAAATCATCTACCCAAAAAACTAGATAATTTCATACAATTTAAGAAAATTGCAGTCTCGTTTGTCTGCGATAAGTCTTGTATAAGTTACATTTGGTATTTTTAAATATTTTTATTAGAAATTTACTTTGATAAGCATTTTAACAATTCACTTTAAAGTAGGGAAAACTAGGAATAATTACATACATTAATTTTCTAAGAAAAAATCAAGAAAAAGCCCTATTTTATCACATCGTTAAATCTATTTAGCCCCTTAAGGAAATTTGTCAATACACGAGACATTATTTCCTCTTTAAAATATTACGTTCTTTTGTTGCAGACATCACCCACACGTGAAACATTACCACATCAAGCAAAATCCTCGAGGTGAATTTTACTTATCAGAAAAACACTGCTGCGGTTCGATACCCGATCTTGTAAATTATCATAGACATAATAGCGGAGGCTTAGCCAGTCGATTGAAGACTAGTCCTTGCGATCGACCTGTTCCTGCTACTGCTGGTCTTAGTCATGGTGAGAATTTCACATTCTATTATTTATTGCCATTATGGAAGTATATGTTATCGAAATGTAAAGATGCATAATAAAATTATGTATCTTTAATATATAAATTTAATTAATAATTTTATTTTATTTTATAACTTTTTTATTTTATTAATTATAACCCTTAATGGTCACCCGGGGTTAAAATGAGCCCAACGGAATCTTTAACTAGAATTACTATAAGTTATTAGCGCCCGATTGGTCCAGCCTTGCCTCTAATAGTGCTTTGGGATTTCCTTTGTAAGATAAGATTAACGTCGGGAAAACCCTCTTTAAATGTCAAAATAAATACCTTTTTTGAAGCGCCCACTATGAAGTTATTTTTTTGTATACACTCTGACATCTCAACAATATCACCCTAAAATTTTATGAAAAAATATTAAAAATTGCCAGAATTATGATTTGTTTAGTAAAAAATGGTATTTTATACGAATTGCCTCCTTCCTGATTTTTTTTCTCCATTTTGAAAATTTGATAAAAATTTTTTGCGATGATGTTCTTATTCTAAAAGTTTCAAACTAATATCCTGAATTTTTATGAGTCGCTCGGAATGATATTGGCAACGTGGTAATTGTTTAAACATGGCTGGGGTCATTCTGACCCCGTGTGACCAATATGTTATTTTTAGAACGTGTGACCATTAAGGGTCAAACAATTACTTTATTTAATTAATAACATATAAATATATATGAAGATACGTAAAATATATAAATATAATACAAAGTTTACTCAACCGTGAAATTATGTTCTTTTTGATTTTTGCAGACAAGTGGGAAATAGACCCAGCTGAATTACATTTATTAGAAGAACTAGGATCTGGTCAATTCGGTGTGGTAAGACGAGGAAAATGGCGTGGTTCTATTGATGTTGCTGTGAAAATGATGAAAGAAGGAACTATGTCCGAGGATGATTTCATTGAGGAAGCTAAAGTGATGACGTGAGTATAATATCAAACTGGAATTAATTTGCTACAAGGTACCCACCAAATTACAAATTTGCAAGGAAAATTATTATCAATTGAGCCAGCTAAATTGGCAGTTCTAAGGACTGGAATCATTTCCTTTATTCAATTAATACTTTGGCGATTAACGGTACCCAAACGTCCGTACTTTAATAGTTAGTCTTACCTATTATCCTTTCGAGTCTTCTACCGCGAGCTCTGTTCTCACTTAATACCCAACAATTTTGGTAAAGTTCCAACAGAGTATAATAAAGAATCGGGAAGGCTAGAATTTTTTTTGCAACTGCTGTTACGACTATTTTGATGATTTGAAATACATTACGAATCCAAGTGGAAATGTTTTTTTAAAAATTATGTGAAGTCTTATAAATTGTCTCTAAATTTTTCTATTGTTACCGAGAAGAACTTCAATTATTTCAAATAATTAATGTACAAGATATTGATGATTCAAAATAGTGATTTCACACAAAAAAAAACATGTTTTTCTTCCACATGTACTGCACCAGTTGATTTTTAAAAAAACTATTCATAAATGACATTTTATCTGCACTATATTCCAATGAAAGGAATTAAATTTAATACACATTAAATATAAATATTATAATATTCATATTATAAATATTATAAAATTTTGACAAAAACTAATTTTCATTTCATTTAGTACTGCACCAGTTGATTTAAAAAAAAAACTAAGTATTGATAAAGGGAATTTTATCTGCATTATATTCTAATGAAAAGAATTAAATTTAATACACATTAAATATAAATATTATAATATAAATATTATAAATATTACAAAATTATGACAAAAACTAATTTTCGTTTCATTTAGTAACAAGATGCAATGGATTTGAGAATTAATAAAATGTGGAAGCTTGAGTGAAACCTCATTTGTCTTTAATTTACAGAAAACTACAACACCAAAACCTAGTCCAACTGTATGGCGTATGCAGTAAAGACAGGCCGATTTATATAGTTACGGAATATATGCGACATGGATCTCTTCTCAACTACCTCCGTCGTCACGAAGCTACACTTGGTGCAAATGTTGGACTTCTATTAGATATGTGTATACAGGTAATTACACAACACTCTGGAGTAATTATGTAACACTCAACTATTCTGACATTTTCTGGAAATTCAGACGCCTTTGTGTTCGCTCCAAGTGATGTACACCTTACAAGTTTATAATAGAGGTAAAAGGCAAACAACTGTAATGGACAAATGTCCAAAACAAGAAACGTCTACAATACACAACAAATATATGTAAAAGCTGGAAATTTGTTTAATTGGAGTGTTCATTTATTTTGATTTTGAAGAATTTTATTTATATTCGTAGATAGTTGAACAATTCTATAATTATTCTTATTATTCTTCAGTCCTTAAGAGCTGATAAGGAGATTAATTATATAAGATAAATTATTTAAAATATAAGTTTTTTTATTGCATAAAAGTAAATTATTTCTTATCGGTACAGTATCGGGATAAGAAAATGTTTAAGAAATGAAGATTTTTAAACATACGATTGTAAAACATTGCTCTTCTGAAAAAGGTGAACTAATTATTTTTGTCTAATTAATTTATATTTTTCACAATTTTTATTTTAATTTTGACAAAGTAATTTGGCTGTAAGGACTTCAGTGGTACATTTTCAGCTTTATTGTTTAGCAGAATTACATTTAAATATTTTATACGGCGTAAAATAGAAAAAAAAATGATACTTTTATATCACAAACTTATCATAGTTACTGTGAAACTAAATTTTTTAATTTATGAGAATATTTCCATCATTTTAATTTTGCTACGCAAGTATTTACATGGTACGAAACAAGCTTTGATACGTTGGCGGCTGGGGTAATTAATAAAGCATTTCATCTGTCATAAGCATACAAATCAATTCTTTCCAAGAGCATTGAACCGAACAAATATTGTATAAAATAAATACATAATTTTTCTTCAGTCTCTCTTCAAACCGAAAGAATGGAGAAAAATTATACATTTTTTTTCAACCTACGAGCAAAGAAGAAACATTGAGTTTGTAATTATCCCTCTGGTTAATAGACGGCTATTTTTAAATAATTAGACAAAGAATAAAAAGAAACTACATTTATGCTATCCGACGTTAAATATTGATAGTAAAATATGTAGTTCGGAAAAAAATATCAAATATTTAGGCACTTTTTAAGTTTCATAGCAATTAAAAAATAATCAACTCGCCGTTTGCAGCAAATTTCGAATATTTTATTTATTTCTACCTTTCTTCTCTATTCAAACAAATTTTATATATTTTTTAGGTTTGCAAAGGTATGGCATACTTGGAAAGGCATAACTATATACACAGGGATTTGGCAGCGCGTAATTGTCTTGTCGGTTCTGAAAATGTTGTGAAAGTTGCTGATTTTGGATTAGCCAGGTACGTTTTTATAACGAACGTTATAACAAAGCTTTACTATTAAATGAAGCTCGCTGAGAAAAATTGTAATATTAACAATTTCTTGAACCGCTTTAGGTACGTGCTAGATGACCAATATACAAGCAGCGGTGGTACCAAGTTTCCAATAAAATGGGCTCCACCAGAAGTTTTGAATTACACACGCTTCAGTTCAAAATCTGACGTTTGGGCTTATGGTGTGCTGATGTGGGAAGTTTTCACTTGTGGCAAAATGCCATACGGACGCCTAAAGAACACCGAAGTCGTAGAAAGAGTCCAGCGTGGAATTATTCTAGAGAGGCCCAAAGCGTGTTTCAAAGAAGTTTATGAGGTACGTTTGATAAATATCAATTTTACATGCATATGTGATACATACCATTTACATAATATGTGCCCATAATTATAAAAGTGGTCTATGTCAAGTTCTGAAAAAGATGAGATTTTCAGTTATCTCGCATCATTTTGTCTTGCGATACATTTTTTTTTCTTCATTAATCAAAACCAATGAAACTCCAACTTTCAATGTTGCAGAATGTAAAAACGTTTTTTTATTTTATTTAAAAGAAATTCTTTAGATTTATCAACGCAAAAAAATATGACTTAGACTTTCATAATTATGGGCACATATGACTAATATATGACTATATTTCCATGTATAACTTTTCGCTTTAAAAAAATATGTGAGAAAAAGGGATATAACGTAATTGCTTTGTCTTGTTGCTACAAGATTTGCTAATAAAAATAGTTTTAGTTGATTTTGATGAAGTTTCCAATCTAAATTTCGTCCCAGACTACATTCCATGGGGATAGTTTCTACTTATTTACTTCATTTGTAAATATTTACCAATAAGTCGTCAAGCCAGAAGAAATTATAACGCCTAAAAATTCAATATATACATACAGTCACATATGCCATTAGTTTTAAAAATTTTACGCATTTACGGTAATAAAACGTGGAAATACCAAACAGAAACTCACGTTTTTAGATTTTTAGAAAAACCTTTTTCAATAAATGCAAAGAGTGGTATAAGGAATAAAATTGTTCATAAATATAATGTAAATTTTGTATGTTTCGTAGACAAACTATATGAATAAAAGAACAAGTTGTCTTTTTAGTCTCGAGACTATAACAAATTATCGATAGAACCGAATAGAAGTGAGGTATTATATTTCATCAGTGGTTTCTTAGAAAGCTGAATACATTTTTCTATCCTCAACACTTTTTTTTATGAAATCACAAACCGATTCGTTAAGAATAAATTTCCTCCAATATAACATTTTGCTGATTCATGTTTCATAAATGTATTTCGCGTTGAAAGAATACCGTTGAAATCTATGGAAATGCATGAAAATATGATTTAGCGAGAAAATTAAATTAAAGAAAAACTTGGTAGAGTCCTTCCATTTGCATTTAGTTTGCATTCAATTTTATAAACTGTCATAGAGTTTTTTTAAAAACAATTTGCATTAGTCGGACAAAAATACACTTTCTCCAAATTTCATTTCATTGCAATTTTGCTAGATAGCTGAGAAAATTATGATGTTAAAATGAAGATGTCTAGCTTTAATTTAGAACGTGCATATAATAGAGGAATAAAAAATGTACCTTTTTAGTAAAGAAACACCTTATAAAAATGAAATTTGTATATAACAATTTTTTAATCGAATTATTAAACTACTAGTACATACTTCTTTTTTTTCCTAATAAACTTTTCGTTGAGAACCGAAATAAATTCCGAGTTAAGTTAGCAAATCCGAATTAAAACTTAATTTTTAGAATTCTGTTGTCCTACTGCATTTAGAATTCTTCAAGTTTTTCCATATAGTACCTTCTCATCAAATCCTTTTTTTACGTTCACATTTACATTACTCGAGCACAATAGTGCCTTCTTTCAATTGAAAGCTCTCTTTCCTTGTGCGACCTTTTGTGTAATGGCGATTTTACTTCTTCCACTTCTTGTATTTTTTTCTTCACCAGTAGGTAGTATAGTTCTTCGATTCTTTTCAATTGCACACTGATACTATATTTATATATAGTATATTATTTATATTCTTCCTTTATTTCTAGTTTCGTATTATACTTTTTCTTTAATCTTTAATACCATTTCGATCCCGTTCCAAGAATTTTCCAATTGTTCTTTGTTGGATGCAAACAGGACAGTATTGTCAAAGATGAATCAAAAAAGTATATAAATAAACAAAAAAGGCACTTAATTCTTTAATGAAAAAACCTTTGATCAAATTAAACAAAAGGTTTACCCAATTATTGTTCCATTTTCGGAGAAATAAATTGAATAAAAAAATATATTGCTTATTAGAATTATTTCCTACTTTGGCCAACCGAGGAACGATATTTTTCATTCATAAAAAAATTAATTTGTAATTATTAATATTAATAGCGACTAGTTAATAATGTTAATAACGATTCTAGATAGAAGCAATAAACAGAATGAAAAGTGCTGAGAAGATTTCTCTGTTGTAAACAAAAATAGTGAAGTAAATAAAATTTATAAAATCATATATTTAAAAATAAATGAAATATAAGACAATATTGATTTCACGAATATAATAAGTAAAAAAAGAAACTGAACGGATTCTAAAATCAACAACGGGAAGTATTTTAGTAATTGCTTCGGCGTTTGTTGCTTTGTAGAAAATTGCTGATAAAACACTGTAAAAACGAATACTAAAAATACGACAGCCTTTAGCTTCGTTAACACGTATTTTATTCTTCTCTGGTCGTATTTTCTATTGTATTTTTCATTTCGTCAAACAATTCTCTATTTCCCTTTCGTTTCTTAATGCGAAAGTTGCATTTTAAGTCCAATTTTACTTTCTTATATTTGTTGCCGGATTTATTAGAATTCTCATCATCAAATTTAAAAGTTTAACGAAATTGCTTCAGCAAAATTTGTGACTTTTCACTGAATCATGCATTGATTTAGAATTTTTTCAAAAGGATGGTCACATATGTATCCCAAAAAGGTAGCATTTTTTATAAATTCTCTCTGAAAAACTACATTTTACGACATTCACTGAAATGTAATTGAAAAAAAAACAACATTTTTATGGTATAAAAAAAACATATCTATTCATTTACAGTAATAAGTGTAGACAAATACAAAAAATATTGTTTCTTACGTTGATATTTTGAGACTACCAGGTAATCTGAAAAGAAAAAATTCGAGAATTTCGCTACGTTCATTCCAATGAATTTGAAATTAGTGATATGATATTTTTCTTTTACAGATTATGAGAAAATGTTGGGCTCATTGTCCGGAAGTGCGACCGTCATTCCGTGTGTTGAAGGAACAACTAATCAACGTTTCTCAGGGTTTGCTCAATGATTGACTCAACCTTTTGAGGTGTATGCGCCTATCTTCACCATCAGCTCGATCGATTCAAACAAGCATACCAACAACAATGTCAACATCGTCAGGAACAACAATATCGTCACTATCATCAACAACAAAATCACCGTCGATAGATAGATCGCCATCTATATTACCATTATCCTCAAATTCATCATATAATTCATCAACATTACCAGCCTCATATAAAATACGTAGTCCAGCATCGTTACCATCAACGGACGATATACTCCACCTTACAACATCTTCGTGCAAATTGAAACACGAAGGTTCATCATCACCAAATACACCTGGACATCTAGCTAGTCAAGCAACACCATCAAGTAGTTCATCGAATGTTTGTGACATTTGTAGTTCTTATGGACACCCTTGGATTGAAATTTGTAAAGCCATAAGGGCTACCAAAGGCAAATGATGAGTCACTTTTTTCTTTTTTTTTTTACCTATTGTTAGTAATTTTTTTTACGAAAGAAAGGAAGATTGATTTAGGGCTCTGATAATTCGACGTGTAAGATATGATTATATCTGTTTATTGTAATTCAAGTTTTGAACTTTTCGTTGGACGTTGCGTTCAGCAAAACTTGAAGCGAATGATTGTGTACTATTGTAATATTACGAATGCCCAAGGCAAAGGTACTTTTGTAACTTTGAATCTGACTTGTTAGGCATCCCTATTCGAGAAATCCCATAGAGGTCTTGGAAAGTCGACAAAATCTCCATTGAAACTTGTTAATTTGAATTTTCGTTCGGAATTAACGGGTAAAATGTTGTTTTTGGTTGTTTCCTAGAATCGTCATGAATCACAAATTCTTTAACTCGAACATTTGTGGGAATTCGCGTATAAGAATTTTATGGAAAAATAATTAGAAAAAAACTTTAATGTTTTTGAATTTCATCGAACGTCGTCAACGGAAATTTTTATTTTGCATAAATATTTTTATAGATCCGTAATTATCGCGTTATCAGAAACATTAATAATGCGAAAGCCGTTAATGACATAGATTGAAGTAACAGCCTCTCACATGCCAACCGCGGCGCAATTGCAGTGTAGAAAACAAGGGCAAGCCACCGCATCATTAATTTCCCAAGTGAATAGAATTTTCGTTTCCAAAATTGCATAATACCAGTTTTCAGAGTGACTACGTTATAATGACGACAAGATGCCCGTTAAATCTACTTGAATCTTATTTGCATTGGTGTCTACTTGTATCTATCGGATTTTTTTTAACGAGGGGATTTTGAGGTTCCGATATTTGACTCTGTTAAAAAAGAATTCGTAGAAGACGATTTAATATTCCGAAAATAATATTTTTAAATGTCACGAGGAAAATGAATAAGTTCTTGCGTTTTTTGTAGTATTTGATTTAATAGAAAGTTTTCTATGAAAAAAAACTGATCTAATTTTTGACGGTTTTATTATTTTCTATGAATTCTTTTTAATAGTGGAACATGCATTATTTCATACTTTTGTTTGAAATTTAAGTTTCTTGTTTTGCCTTTGAATGAAATTTGAAACGAATCATTTTTTATAATATCAAGAAAGAGATTATTTAAAACTGCAGCGGAATGACATAGAATATCTCGTCGAAACAAATGATCTTCGAGAATAATGTGTGTGAAAATCGTGTTGGAAAAAAAATAACTCAGGCTAAGACACCGCCATAAAAATTGAAATTTAGGTAAGAATATTTTTAGATCGGAATGTTTTATCAACGGCTGAATATTTTACATTGAGAGTTCTTCTTGAAAGTATCTCCTCATCATCCTGAAATAATGTTTTAGACACAGAAATCTGACTGCTTTGAAGTCAAATTAACAACTTCACATCTTTCTAATTATATCAATACTGATGTCCCGGTATGGAATTTCCGGTATGTTGAACAGTTTACAGTCTTAACAATATCAATTTACAACGTCAATTTCAATTATTCCGAACTAGTTACTGCATTTTACGTTTTTGGAGTACTAATTACCTTCCAAACGGCAAGTATTTAGTATAACAATAAATATTTTTCCTGGTGTGCATGGTACATAATGTCAATTTAGATTCGTAAAAAATCTAAAACAACGAATCTTTTTAAGTACTCGCAAAAAAAAGGGAAGGACAAAAACTTAGGAACAAATTCAAAAATGTGTATGTAAATTCAAAATTGAGATTTTGGTTTCCGACAGTTATTTATTCTTTAGTCGAAAATATTTCTTGCTAAATTTCTGACGTAAATAACTTTTTTGCAGTTTTCAAGAAAATGTTATTGAATTTTTAATTTTGGAAAATTTTGGAAAATTCATTTCATCGAATAAGTTCACAATTTATGAAATTCAAAGGAATGGTTAATTGAAAAACGACGAAGCAGTTAATCAATTTTGTTTCGTTGTCCATTGTAGGTTTCTGCTTTTACACGGCAGTTGCAAATTGGTTTGTAAAATTATATACGAGGAATCGTATCAAGGAAACACGTTTGAATGAAACGACAAACAAGCGCCATTCGTTTTAAACATTTTGACAAATTATAAAAAATATTATCGTTTCTTAACAGAACAAGAAAAGAGAAAAATTTGATAAAATTTTTTTTTTTCGCGGTTATAAAATTCATCATACACAAGAAGTGACAAAAATAAGGAAGTTATTATCACTGAGTGGTTTTTGTAATAAATATATACGCAATAATAGGTTTAAAAAAAAAATAACAAAATTTCTAGATTTTTTGCCTTAAAATAACTGGAGATAACCAGGTGTATATATTAATTAAATGTATAAGGCTAGTGTATAAGTTTCTAAGATCATGAATAGCAAGAAAGATAAGAATCAACACGGTAACATCTAATAATCTTCTTTCAAAATGATTCCTCAATCGTGTATGAATTATACTTGTATTTCTTAAATGTAATTAGAAAATACACTTAACGAAATTTTTGAAGGAAAGGGTGGATTAGGAAGATTGTAAAAATTGTTTTCGTTATTTGCAATCACGTTTAACGTACGTCAAAGAAAAGGGGGAGAAAAGTTGTTGAAAAATTAGGCTTGAAAAAAAAAGTTAAAAATTAATGAGGTTAATGTTGTTTCAGATTTGATTAAATCCATTAGATGGTTTTTGTAGGTAAGAAAATAAATTTCAATTATTACATTCATTATTAAAGTTCATTTATTTTTTGTTTATTGTTTTAGAAGATGTTGAGGTTCCTGAAAGTTAAATCAGAAAAACTCCGAAGTAGGTCATTAAAATTTGGGAGAATTATTGAAATTATAATTTCTGAGATGTTAGAATTTGGTTCAAACATTTCATTTTGGAAGCCCAGAATTATGATATTCATATTGTAACACCGAATTTTGAATTATACAACTCGATAAACTTAGTATCTGACAGCGAAATTTAATTTAACTTCGAAAATTGAGTTATTGATGAAAATTAAAGTTATAAGCAATTGTTTAATTTATCTCGGGAGTTGGAAATTAAAATGAGATGCAATAAAAAAAAGGGAAGAATCTACTAGTAAGGTTTTTTGAATTTTTTGCTGACTTTTGGTAACATCAGAAAGCGAATGTTAAAATAAATATGTGAATTTTTCACTTAAAAACTTTAGATCATACTGCGCTTGAGTAAAAAAATGAATAAAAATGGGAAAATAATTTGAAATGAATTTAATTTGCACAATAACCGTTTTTAGTATTTCTGACAGACCCAATATTACAAGGTTTCGAACTCCCAGTGCCCATTACAAGATTTTGACAATAATTTTTGAAATTGGAAACTACAAAAATTGTAAATTGTAATCTCGCATAACAAAAGGTGAAATCAACACATATAAAATTGAGGTAAATAAAATTATAATAATTGAAATTGAAATGTTTGAAAATAATTTTGCTTTCTTTGAAAAAATCAAAAATGGGAAAAGACGTTTTCTTTTTTTCAATAAGTATCGGAGTAAATGATTGGAGGAACTTTTAAATAAGGAAACCGTGAAAATTTTAGAAATAAACCAATTGATATTTGAAAGAAGTACCATTAACATTTTTCGAAACGAGAAATCACGATAATTAAGAACATAATATAACGAAAGAATGAAGTAATAAAAGAACAAAAAGAAATTTAATGCAACAAACGTTTAAATAAAAATAATGAAAGTTTGGAAGAAAAATGGACCCTGTCAAGACAATATATGCAAGTCCTTACAACATAAGCTAGTCCTTATACTAATAAAAAAAATGAATAAAAAATTAAATAAATACTAATGAATAATTCTAGGATTAAACAAACAAAAAAAAACGAACAAACGAAAGGAAAACGAAACAACAATTAAACACACAGAGACTGTTCCACTGATCCCTTGCATATCTCTTAAACGCAAATAAAAGATGTTCATGTGTTTTCAATATTACTACCGATACAACTTTTGCAAAAAAAAAAAGTAAAAAGAAATAAGAAGAAAAAAAGAAACAAACTAGAATATACTAAAATTTATTTTCATGGATTTATAGAATAATCATCAATTATCATCAATTATTTCTAATGAAATGATAACAAAAGAATAATTTTACTTATTTAGTGCTACACAATTATAAATATAAAACAACATAATAAGCACACGAGGAGAGGAAATTATAAGCGTATGTGTTATGGGAAAAATAAATAAAATTGAGAAAAAAAAATGTCAAAAATTCAAGAAAAAAGCAGCAGTAGCCAAGCTATGAATTTTCGTGTCAAAAAGGAGAGAAACGTTGAGAAAATAGAGAGTACTTCCAAAAAAAAATCATTCTACTACAATGAAAAGAAGAGAAAAATGAGGTGCGATATTTGCATATGATAAGAATAACAACATTGTTCTCGTGTTAATCGTACAGGGTGTGTTTGCATGAATGTATGAAATACAAAACAATTTCGTGCTTTCCCTCAAAAAAACAACTTTCTTTTTCCTTTTATTTCGTTGTAGTGTCTATTGCATAAAAATAAATTTATATCTTCAAGTAACGATAAGTGAATCCCAATGTAATATCTGTAATCCTTGAAGATATAACAATATCGATTTCCCTTATTAACATAATTACTTTTTGGTTTCAAGTTGAAGTTACAAAGATTTTTGAAAAAAAAGTTTGCCAAGTTCAAGCAAGACATTGAGTAAATAAATGATATAGTTTTAGTTACACTTTTTTTTTAGGAGAGTTTACTGCAAGATCAAGTATGTGTTCATTGCTATCAGGAAAATTATGGTGTTACCGGATTGTTCTTTAAAATATTTACAAAATTTCGAATTTCTTTCTATTTTCCATTTTTGTAAAGGAATCTTTCAGAAAATCGTTCTTTGAGCGGCTAAGAATCGAACACAAACAGAGACAGCAGATAAACAATAGTTCCTATTACATAATATTGTTTGCTTATTGTTTTCTGATACCAAACTTCGAATACAAAACCAGAAATATTTGAAGGCAATTATACTGGGGGCGGGTATCAGAGTTCTACATTTAAAAATACCAATTGGACCAGCCCCATAAAATTTTTATTTTACAGTTAGAACCGATTACGTAAAAACTATGGTATTTTGGAGAAAAGTAAAAATATACCATAATTTTCGTGATAACGTTAAACGCAAAAACTCGACTTCACATGTTTTCTTTAACTAAAATTACACCTTTTGAAAAAAATTACTTCTGCGATTTTATGTCTGCAATAATAGCATAAAATACACTTTTTTGAAAAAATAATTAGCCCTATTAAATTTATTGTTCATTTTCACGATGTCACTGCAACTGTGAAAGAATAGTCTCCTTTTGCAAATTAGAGAGTAAACATAATATTTACTATTTTACTTTCATAACAAACTTATTTAATTTTTTTTAACAATTTCGTTACATAGATACATTTTGACAAAATTTCAAAATTTTTCGAAAAAAAATACTTCAGCTTTATTTTAAATTAACGTTCTTTCAACGCATTTTTTCTTTCAAAATCAATTTGGAAACTAAGTAACTATTTTTCAACGTTTGGTCTTCGCTTCTTTATTAATATTTATATCTCGTAAATTTTGTTATAATTTTACTTCAACACAAATTACAAATTGTAGAGATTTTGAGAATTTCGAGGTTGGAGCAAGTATTATGGTGTTCGGTCGAAGTTGAATGGTAATAGAATTTGTCTTATACGATAGGGACAGAAGTAAAATCAAAAATAACAGGTACTGTTAAATATAGATCAATTGTTAAATATTCTTTCTCGTTGTGAAGCTGTTTTAAAGAAATTTTTATGAGTTTGCCGAAAGATGGTAAAGACTTGAGATTTATTGTAACTTGGACTAAAGTTTCAAAAAACCTGATCCTTATTTACGCATTCTCGCTGCTATTGTAATAGTAAATAATTTCTATCATATTTCTTTCACTACTTCAGCCTTTGTTTCCTAGATTTTATTCTTAACACAGAACATAAAAGGTTTAAGAAATTATGGAACAATATTTGATGGCAATGATTGTGCCCTTGAACGTATCAACCAGTATTCCAATTTTACAGTGTATTAGCAATTAAGAATGACGAATAAACAGTTTGAATGTGCAGTAATAAGAATTTTACCTAATTTTTCTGTAATTTCAAATAATTTTTGAATTTCCTTCTCCTCATTTTAAAATTCTTATTGAAACAATATCTTTATTATATCCCATTAGTTGAAATGATTCTTATGTTCAGAACCATCGTTGCTCCACCATTTCACTTTATTTCCCTTAATTGGTTTCACTTACATTGAGTTATACAAGAATTGAATATGTTAATTTTTGCAGAAGAAAGTGGAGAAGAGAACCTTTCCTCTTATTGTCTTAGATTTTGAAAATATTACAGAAACGTTGCTTTGTAATATTGTAATATTTAAAAAAGTTTCAAGCTATTTTAGAAATACCACCACAATATTGCAAGGGTTACAAGAAAACGTGGTATATGGAATATTTCTGGGTGGATTTCATCAATACCTTTATTGTTTATTTTCACAATGTCACTGCAATTGTGAAAGAATAGTCTCCTGTTGCAAATTAGAGAGTAGACATAATATTTATTATTTTAATTTTATAACAAAATTATCCCATTTTTTTACAATTTCGATACATTTTGACATTTTATAAATTTTATAATTTTGTCAAAATGTATCTATGGGAAAGTAAGACATATATTTACTATTTTTTACTTTTATAATATAATTATCCAATTTTTTTTATAGAATTTTGTTACATAGATACATTTTGACAGAATGCTAAAATTGTTGGAAACAAATATTTCAGCTTTACTTTTATTCTACACTTGGCTGGTATTGATGAAATGTCTCTAACGAATCTTTTGTTACTTAATTTATTATCAGTTGAGTTGAATATCGTTGACAAATTAAAGTTAAGCGTTAACCATATCTCATATGGAAGTTGCTTTATCACTTTTGCTGCTATTAACTCGGTTTTATGCTCCTAGTTACTATTTAGTCAACAGTATCTAGGAGTAAAACAGTTATTTATTATCAGTACTTTGATTTTTCACGCGAATATTTTGAAATTAATAATTGCAAATTAATAAATGCAGATTATTTTGAGTGTAGGTAAGACAAGATGAAAGGTAAAATAAAAAAAGACGTGTACTTTAGAAAATAGATGGTTTTAATAATCTTAAATTAAAATTTAAGCACTTTATATTTATATTTACATAAAATCGTTCTGAAACAAGTAATTATCGTAATAGGTAATAAAATTTCATACTTGAACGAAATAATCAACCTTCTGTGAAAACTTTTCATATTGGAATAAAATTGAAATAGCTGCTGATAGTAAAAAGTGTAGAAATCGCTATAATAAACATTTACATTTCGATCTTTGCTACAATTAGTAATGAAGTGTTTGCTCTAAATCATACAAAATATGAAAAACCTTTTCAAAATCTCACTATTTGTTTTATGTTACTCGGAAAAAAGAGTTTATTCAAGATTTTCTGAGCATCTATGTCGTTAAAAAAAGCTAGTACTAGGAGTACCTCTTTAGCTCTAAAAGCACGAATTTCATAATAATTAAAACTCTTTTTCATTCCATGATTTGTGAACAAAATCCTAGCAATTTTAGATTTTGAAATTCTTCACGTTTAAGGTCTCAAGTGTTCGCATACAGAGATGAATATTAATGGATTGGAAATTACAGAAAAATAATGTTTATTTTCAAGTAAACAAATTTGTTTATCTAACCATATTAATTTTCAGTTCATACCGAACGAAAAGGTATCGCACATTAATGTAATTTCGCGAAACATTATATGAATTAAATTAGACTGTGCGATTTTAAAGTCAGTTTTCAAAAATTTCCACGATCGAACCTGATATAAATTCAGACCAAGCCCTTTGATTGGAAGTTGCAAATGAAAATTCGAAAATTTTGAAGTACGAAATATCGAAAATTAAGATACGCCGAATTGTGGCACTAAAATATCTCGGTACAAAGTTTGCAGGTGTAATACAATTTCTAAAGTAACAATTTTTTATTTTAGAAGTACTTTCGTTAAAGTTCCATCGAAATCTTAAAAAGTACAATTGAGGCCCGTTAAAGGTAGTTTATAACCACGTTTTTTATCCTTTTTCAGCATTTCATAAGAGTTTATAGATAACGTTGGTGTATTTCAAATAGCTTCGTATCCATTAAGTCTTCCTCCCCATATTTGAAGCAACGTTTTCATATTCATATACTATACATTGCGAAATAACTCAATTGCGTGTTTGTATTATTTATTCACGTCGCAAGTTTTCAAGTCTCGCTTGTAAATCCGCATCAGCGTCGGGAAGATTCCCGGAATCATCTGCACCAGCTGCTGCAGCTACTGGTTGTTTCGAACCTGCTACACTCAATGATCCAGACGCTTGAGGTAAGCCCGACAATTGATCCGTTAATTGCAGACCCAATTCGTCCAACACTTTCGAGACAATAGCGTCGCTGAAATAAAAACGACATGTTATTAATTACAAAACAGGCTTAGTCCACTGACACTTTGCCGTCCGCACGTCTGATCGGAATTCTTTCGTTTGGCGCCGGTATAAATCTTCATGTACGACACCAACGTGGTACCACTGGACGGCATAGTGTTAATATTTCAATAACTTCACGTATATATTTCACGTCTTTACTTTAAAAAAAATTGCTTAGTTTTTGAACGAACAAGACGCGTTATTAAAAATTCACTTAAATTTGGATGAAGTTTAAATATTTACAAAAAGTAGGTTAAAAATAAATTAATATTCAAAAACAATTATTGACACATTCGCTGCCACTTTGAAGTCGATGACTGCGATCGTAGTCAATCGAAATCGGGGTGTTAATATTCCAGGATCAAGGAAACAGCTTAAATAAATTTAGATTATACTTTAAATAAAATAATTACGTTTCTTCTTCGTCATCTTCGTCTTCCATCGCATCGTCAATCGCATCATTCATGATTTCTTCCTTCATGTCCATAATTTCCGATTGCTTTTCGAACTCTTGTAAAATCCTTTGGATTTGAGGTAAGTTTAATTGTCTAGAAGGAAAAAAAAAATTATTTATAATTCACAGTTCCTTTTGCGATCACGATAGGAGAACAAAAAAGTATAAGTAATTACTTACTTGTTCATACTCTGCATCGCTTTTGTAACTCCTTTCATGGCTTGAGCCATTGTATTTTGACTTCTAAGTGTCTGAATCTTTAAGGACACCGCCTGAATGTTAGCTTTCATCAACATGAATTTTTTCACGTAACGTCTCGTTCTGACAAGATCTTTTGCCATTATTTTTACAGCATCCTATAATATATAAAACTATATTAGCGGCTCGAGTGCCAGGGGTCTTTTTTCGTGTCCAAATCAAAAATTGCCAAGTGACGCAGTAGCGCTCTTTTCATTCCATATTTCAAAAATGCTGGCATTTTTGGACATGGAACAGAAGAAGTGCGCTTGCGCCGCTTGGCACTCAAACAGTTAAATAAAATCCATTCGAGACTCTGAAAAATCAAATTTTATACTTAGAAGAAATAACATTTCTAATAGATTCTCATACCATTTGTCCATCTTTGGCTAATTTTCTTATGTCAGCTATTATTTTCTTCTCTTGTTGTTCCATACGCATTCTCTCTCTATCGAGATCACGCATAGCTTTATTCAATGCTCTCTGATTCTTTCTGAGCATTTCTTCTGGTGTAATTCGTTTACCAAATAACCACTCCATTATGACCTAATAAAAAAATATTTCAGTCAATTATGATTGAATTTTTCATCGGCACGGGGAACCATATGTATCAATTGAAATGGAAGAAATTAAAAATTAGAAACAAAAGAAAGATTACAAGGATATAATAGATTAACGGTGTCATAAAGTCATAAGAATACACATTCAACGTGCTTCAAAACCTTATTTATATATTTTCGTTTGAAAAATTTATAAAATATATTAACACTATGCCGTCCAGTGGTACCACGTTGGTGCCATGCAAAAACTATCCGGCAAGTACCGGTGGTACCACGTTGGTGTCGTACATAAAGATTTATACTAGCGCCAAGCAAAAGAATTCCGTTCAGACGTGCGGATGGGAAAGTCTTAATACATGTTACTAATATTAATACCTTTATATTAATACACCCAATAAATAAAATGTTATTATACAACAAAATGAAAACATTTAATTGTAAACAGGACATAACTATGTCATTCAATATATTTTTATCGATTTGAATAATGGAAATAATATGTAAAAAAGGACAAATTTGTAATACCAAAGAAGGTCATAAAAATCAGGCCGAAACATATAAAAACAATAAAGAGAGTTAATATTGGTCATCTACGAAAACTAAGAATTTATATTATTTATTCAACAATCAAGGCCAACTAAGAATTCTACAATTTAAATATTTAACTTATATATAAGGTGAATCCGATCTTATTCGAACGCTTATCAAAGTAAGCTCTTTGATTTTGTTTAACCTATTCGCTATCAGCTGCTACAAATATGCTACAAAACGCTTCGCTATTGGGTGCCCCTAGTAGAGAATTCTTAAATAAAATGAAATTAGAGAGTCCTTGTACTACATAGATACAAATTACAGGTTAAACTAAAATTTGTAATGTTATATCAAACTGCAAAAGTAAATTTGTAAGATTTATAAAAGTCGCATTTTGCGTTGTTCCAATCTTGGATAATCTGTAATATAATTTGGCGCAAGGTTGTAATTCACTGAACTCAATATTTTAGAAAATTATTAGAAGTATATACACTCGATGGAGTGTTATGGCTTGAAATAATACTAGATAGAATTGAGTTTTATAAAATCTCTTCAGGATTGGGAAATATTTCAAGAATACATAATTTTAGAAAATTATTAGAAGTATATACACTCGAAGGAGTGTTATGGCTTGAAATAATACTAGATAGAATTGAGTTTCATAAAATCTCTTCAGGATGGTGAAATATTTCAAGAATACATAATTGAAGTAATAACGATGAGATCTAATATCAAGGAAAACTGAGGCAGTCAAAAGTAAGTATTACAAATCCTTCGAAAAGGTTGAACCAATTTTCTTGTAATTTTCACATTTAATAATATCAATGATAAATCATGTTGATTGCCAATGACTCATCTCATCTTTCTTGAACCCTACAAAGATATAGACTATTCGGAATCCATCGAAATTACGTGACCTCAAAATCTTGAATTCTATGAAAACCAATTTTCGGATAACCGTAAAAAGGAAAATTGATATCATACCGAACAAGTATTTTTCCACTTTCAATAACACTTCGCACAACTGACAACTCTTGTCACGCAAGGTAAATTCATGCAATTCTTTTCTCGCGATTGGCATACGCTCTACGCGCCATCTGCAATCGGTAGTTTTCTCTTATTCCAGTAGATGGCGACTACGAATTACTTCTCGTCTCCGAATTTTATAATAAAAAAGGTTGTGACTTGTGATTCTCGATCACCGTTTGCAGCGCCATCTGTGATCCACTAAGCAACTGAAAGTTCCCTCCCTTACTATTGCGTCATGGCGCTGCCATGGAAATAATAGAGAACGGGGGAGATTGTGCGACTATTTTCCAGTTTCACACGCGTAGAATTATCCTTGCAGGCATAAATCATTCGAGAGACAAACTTGTGGGTACCCATGCACCGGAAGTTGTGCTCCTAAATGTGAAATTTGTGTCATCAAAGTAGGGAGTTTGGATGTTTTCACTTTACGAACAGTTGACACGACCGATAAGAAACATATATGTATGTATGTATGTATGTACTCGGTGAAGATAAAAGATAGGAGGTTCGAACGTACATACAGATAAGTACAAATAACTTTCGGAGGAGCGCCAGCTAGTGGTAAACATCGAACTAATTAATTCTGCAGCAAAACGCGGAGGTTTCTTCACCATAAAAACGTATACAGCTCAGTTCGGTCTCCCTGCCTTTATTCTCCATGATCGTGACAAAACATATTTTACATCGTTATAATCGTGAAGCAAAAGGTGACGAATTATTTCTCCTGTTTGTATCACCGGTCGCACGTTGTTTTGAAAAAGTGCACGTTTCAGTTAACAAACATTCGAAGAATATACGAAAAATAAGTTCCATACATTCACGTAGTGCTGTAATCACCTATACACACAAGTGTGACATTAAAAAACGTATTGAAAGAGCGACAGTGAGCGAGACAGAAAGGGACAAGGGAGAGACAGAGAGAAAAAAGATAGACATTATTTTTGTTTCAAAGGAGCGATAATCTTTTATTCTTTTTTTTGGTTGCAAGCATTTAATTGATTTTGTTTTAGCTGTTATATTGTTGATCGGTTATTGTTATTGCTTTTATCGTCACTTTTTGAATGTTTTATTATTCTTTTATAAAGTTTTATTCAATATAAGAATGGGTGTTGGTCTAAAACCCCTGGAGTTTACGGATTGCTTGACAGATAGCCCGTATTTCCGTGAAAATCTACATTACCATGAACGCGAATTGGAGAAAACAAGTCAGCAAATCAAACGACTCATCAAAGAAGTCAAAGATCTACTGTTAGCTGCCAAAAGTATGTCACCTTATTAAAATGTATACTTTTTTTAGGCTTGTAAATTTACAGTGGAACACTTGTTAATTCCGCTGGCAAACTTTCAGTGTTATCTCTGCAAATGTAAAGTAACCAGTCCTGAGATAACGCTGAATCTAAATGTTTGTACAAAATGGCAAACGTAAAAGCAATATATATATAAATATTCAATTGGAGAGGAGGAAATTCGCTTAAGGAAACTCAAAGTGACAAACAATTACATAATTACTTATAATTTACGAGTGTTTTAAATGGTGGCGCTAAGGCCTGTAATTTTCCACACCTTACAAACCGTTGTACGAATTGGTAGATTTCAAAGTTTACTCGTTATCGTACTTTTGGAGTTAGCGATACTTGTATTACAAATTCCGAAATAAATTGGAAAAATTCGAACCAAAAGGAAAAAGAAATACTAAAGTATGGATGTGGAAAATCTAAATGATCCACTCTACAAAATAGTCAACATTAAAATAATGTATAATTACTCAAGTAATAAACGAATTAGTAAAAAAGTTACGGAATTTTATATTTCATTACTTTGATTGACATTGGAAATTTTACGTCCTTAAAAATAAAAGTGTAATGCATTACAATGTTTAATTAAGTACTATTCAAGAATTTCATAAATTACAATTGATAATAATATTTTCAATTTCCTAAAGAATTTGTTTATACAAAAATAAAAATACCAATATACAAATAATGATGAAAGTCACAAATATTTCTTAACAATTACAAAACTTTAGTCACAAGAAAAATTTGACCTTAAGTTGTTTTCTTGAACACCATTACTTTTACCTTTTTAACGCACACTTTGATTCAAACACCTTTTACACCTGTTCCCAAAGATCGAGTAGCGATATCAATATTAAGTCACGGTTACATAGAAAAGCATTGGAAAAGTTCAAATGTCATTGTCAAATTGTATGATTTATATTATCGTCAAGTTGAATATCGGATTGTCGTTCGCAGATTGAATTGGATTCTAAAATTTATAATATGTAATAACTTTGTGAATTGTCAAGTTATATAATTGTATGAATCTCCAAAGGTTACTAAAAAGTTGACGATAACATTATTCTAAATATGTTACAATCCCTTACTATCGTAATACCATTAAATAAAATACTTAAAGAAGGTAAACGTAACCGTCACTAGTTTTTTAATAATTTGTCAATCAACAACAATTAGTTACACTTTTTTGTTAAATGGATAAAATATCAATTGTTGTTGAACTTCAAAGTTGTTTGCAATAAAATATTGCTAAATGCTTAAAAAAATAAAACTATAATTGAGGTAGTATAAATAGACAATCAAACTGAAATTTTGTCTTCAGAAATTTCCTTCTTCTTTTACTGCGATCATAAAAGATATTACAAGATTTTTAATATAAAAAAATTAATTTAATATACAAAAAATTGATTCCATAGCAATTAACACTATGCCGTCCGGTGGTACCACGTTGGTGCCATGTGAAAACTATCGGACAAGCGCCGATGGCACCACGTTGGTGTCGTATGTAAAGATTTATACCGGCGCCAAACGAAAGAATCTCGATCAGACGTGAGGACGGCAAAGTGTTAAGATGCGTGTCGAGTATTCAATAAATTTGTTTGGAGAATTTTGTCGTTGGATTAGCGATAAAATTAGATACGCTAATATGTTATTTCTGTCTACAATAAATTTTCTTCCTCCAATTATTACAGATTTGTCTCGAGCCCAGAGAGCGTTCTCTAAAACATTGCAGAACTTTAGCTTCGAATGTATTGGAGAAACACAAACTGAGGACGAAACACATATATCGCAAAGTTTGAAAGAATTTGGTAAACTTATTGCGTCGATAGAGGATGAAAGAGACCGCATGGTATGAAATAGTACAATATACTCTTTTTTGGTACTCTCCCAAATTTTCATTACAAAATGGAAAAACTAATGCCAAGATTACTAATATTAATTAACCACGATCCTGCGAAAATTTAGGAAATAGCATGAAAATGCTCTGCATTTGTCATTCAAATAGAATTTCATTAACGACCAAAGAACAACAAGAAATTTCAAATATTCGGAGAGTCATCATCTATGCAATGCAAATTTTGCACAGATATATCTTTTTGCACTTTATTTATTGTATCGACAACGACAAACGGTTCTGTTTACATTTTTTTCATTAAAATTTGTTGCGTTTATTGAAATGAAATGTCTTACTTTCCTAATATTTTCGTTTCGCTACTACTTTATTTCAATTGCCAATAATATCTTAATATTATTAATTTTTGTTTTGTAGTGGGCGAACTAGGAAGCGCAAGTATTACACTTTTTGGCATGTCATCATCACATCTGAATTTTTCATATTGCACAAATTTGTTATGTTAGTTTCACTTAGTTCTCTTCAACACATATATTTTTTTTTCTTCTCTTACAAATTTTGAATTTAAATATTATCTAAACTTCCACCGTTTCGTGTTTTAAATGGTTGTGTGGAGTTTAGGAAGGCGCCATGAAACAAAGAGTGAAAACAATGTCAATGTAGAATTTAATATTACAAGAAATTTATTATGTTAAAGATTAAATTTCTTTATTGCAATTATTTATTATGCAAATTGCGCAGTGTAATTCAACGAATGAACGATTTTTCACTCTTTGACCATTGAATTATGGGGCGAAGAATCCCAGAATTGTGTATTGACGTCTATTTTTTCATGTTTTACAGTTTTAAATTGACATATTTCAGTCCTGCATTTTTAATGACAATTTTAATGAATAGCAATTAGTAAATATTTCGTATTACTTCTTCATCTATCCGATCAAAGTTCCTTAGAGTGTAAAATTTTGTTTCTAGACAAAGAAATACTTTTGAGCAATTATTTTCTAAAATCGATACCACAAAATTCGAGCCGATAAAGATTGTACTTAATTTCCGCTGCACCGACATGCAAATGAGTTTCTATTGTTTGAAAATAATTGGTCAAAAATATATTTCTACCACTTTAGTACTGTTTCATTATACTTTTAACAGTGGTTCAATTCATTAATTTCTATACTATAGTATACTGTCATCCACTTATAAACTGTATAAAAGATAAATTCTTCATGCAATCTTATCATCACCTTTTCAATACTGCATTTGAAAAGATATGTCCGATATGTGTCGTTAACAATGCTGTTTTAGAAGCTATAGACTCGTTCACGGTTGATAAGAATTAAATCAAGTGAAATTAAATATCACTCGTCTCTTCGAGCAATGATTTTTGATACAGATTATTTAATTATTTCAATATTTCTTTTATATTCTTATGTTTCCTAACATTTTGGGAAAAGCGCATATAATTAACTAAATTATTCGAATTTGGAACTTTGGAGTTTGGACATTGGACTTTATTAAGAAACCTTTTAAAAATTCACTTTCTTTCGTATTTAAAAAAAAAAGTAATATTTGTTGGGTTTATGAGATCGTATATAAAATTATGTCGTTTCGAAAGAATATTATCGTTCTACCATGTCGCTTTCAGATGCCGAGCAATATTGGAATTTTATTGTCAACCTTGAATTCGTTAGATTTAGATTGTTTAATTAAATAGTATCATAAAATGCAATCTTTACAATAAATTCCATCTCTTGGAAAAATGTTAATTTGTGACAAAACTCTTAGAGAATAGATTTCTGAATTTGTAGAAATTTCGACTAACACAGTTGCTTTATTTGTACTAACCATGTTTTTTCTTCTACATTGGCTTTGTAATTTTGGTTTTCTAATACCAACACCATATTTGATCATTTTTAGCTTGAACGAGCCTACGATCAAATCATACTGCCACTGGAATTATTTAGAAAAGAGCATATCGGAGGTGTGAAGGTAAATAACGTCCTGTTATTCGGTCTTTTAGTTAAAAATTTGTAGATAGCAAAAGATTTTTTATTGCACTTAAGGAAAAATTCCTTAAATGAAAAATATCGGTCAAAGAAATATTGTCTTATCGACACATTTGGAACTGGAAATTCAAAGTTGCAAATGATGCACATTTGCGACATCCGAAGCGAATGTGTTAATTTGAGACATCCACATTTCATATTTAACAGAATTACATTTATTTAATTTGTTATGCTAAATTTTGTAATTAAAAAAAAATATTTTGCTTAGGATATAAAAGATTTGCGTATAATAAAGAGTTGTTAATTAATATTAAGATAGTAAAAGCAATGACGTATATAATATTGACCCCTGAATTACATGAAATATAATATAATTTAGGTGACTACCGGTGAGTCATCACTGACTCATACCGCATTGAACGTGTAAAAATTCCTTAATAGTAACTGCTACGTTAAGAAAAAGCATTAAAAATTTTGTAAAATCATTTTAATTTTTTTCTCTGTGTTAAGTTCGACCTTTTTTTTTATTTTGTATTGTTCGATTGTAGCTATAAGAAATGATACAGTTTTATGAATTTTAAGAACTGGATTAAGATATCACATATAATAGGCACCAATCGGGTGTAATTTTGGAAATTAATTTCCTGTTCCACGCGCTTACAATGATGGGGATCACGAAGGTTATATTTTAATAAAATTAATATCATTTTAAGAGTTTAGAAATATCTCTTGTTTGACTGTAGATTGTAAATAAATATATGTATTTTAATCAGGCTGTCGGTCTTCTTTTTTTATATTTATTTTGTAAATTAAATTTTACTTTCTTCTGATCTTTTCCAAAATTAAATTTTGGGTAATTTAAAATTTTTCTAATACATTGTTGAGTAAACTGTTATATAATGAAATATCGGTAAAATATATTTCTCTTTTCAATTTGTAAATTCGTAATCGTTCTTCATTGATTTAATAACCGAAAAATTGAAGAAAAACATATATTTATCCTGTTAAAATGTTGAGAATTCAAATTTGAAAAAATGTTGTGGCTGAAAAAGTGTTTGTGAACTTTTATATTATAATGCAAAAACAAAGTACGTCGTTAGTCTTATTTTGGCAACATAGGGACTTATGAAAAAATAATTAAAAATTACAAGAATATTTTACAGGATTTTATCAAACCGACTACAGCTAAAACTATGTATTTGTTGCAGGAAGGAAAAAAGAAATTTGAGAAAGAGACTATTAAGTTCTGTCAGAGCCAAGAACGTTATTTAAATTTGTCTACAAAGAAACAGGATAATGTTTTACAAGAGGTAAATATATAAAATATCTATAATAAAATCTTATGTGTATATCCGATTGCTAATCTGAAATCGAGGACACGTAATGAAAACTAGAAAGTCGAGAGAGCTTTTTTTATAGACGCATTCACTCTCTTGCCTTTCTTATGTTACTTTTAGTATTTTTAGTACAAAGAAGTGACAAACAAGTAATAGAGAATTAAACAGACAAATAAGATTTATGGGATTGCAGCCTCATTTCCAATTTGTTTCATATTACCAAACAAATCGAATGATATCTGTTAAGCCAGCAAACATTATTGCAACTTTCTTTCAAACTTCAAATCCTCTTTCTGTTATTTACTTTTCATCGAAATTGTCTTTTTAGGCGGATGCTGTTCTGGGTATGGCTGAGAGACATTTTTATCAGGCCAGCTTAGAATATGTGTTCTTGCTGCAAGAGGTGCAAGAACGAAAAAAGTTTGAATTTGTAGAGACGGTAATAATAACAACAATTTTTTGTTCAACTTTTAAGATGCTATATTTACATACACTACCATTCAAAAGTTTCAAGGGAGTCATATTTTTGAATGATACGAAAAAAGCCATTTGCTTATATTGTGAAAATTTTGTACTACCTTTCAAGCTTGAGATTGCAGTAAATAAAATTAATGCGGGAATTTATATATTTTTCATTGAAATCCTTTTTTGGTTCCAAACTTTTGAACAGTAGCTAAAGTCGAAAAGGAATTTTTTTTATTTATTCATGCTTTTTAAGCATCACATATTTTTTTGGAGTTCTTATTTTTTTAGCCCCTTTTTTGATAAATTTTTTGAAGTTCTTTTGAGTTTTTTTAGTTATTCATAGACATGCAAGGATATTATAAAAATTGATTCTTGCTCATAAAAATCTAAATGTTTGTAAATATTTTGTTATCCACCGCAATAGTCACTATGGTATCAAAATGATCGAAACTTGGCAAGAAATTTTACGTTATTAACTCGATGGTTCAACGCATTTGTAAAATAAAGTTCTTCATTTTTTTCAAGTTACTTGGATTCATGTTCGGATGGCTGACATTTTATCATCAAGGTCACGAGGTTGCCAAGGACTTCAAACCTTATATGACAGAATTGCAATTGAAAATACAGAAGGTATGTGTTTTAATTATTTTTTCAGACTCCCAAACATGTTAATTAATTCCTTGACTTTGCGTAACCAGATTTTATCATCTTTTTCTTTTCCTTTACATCAAGTTTTCTGTCACTTTTTAAAAAGGGCTTTTCTTTAAGCTTCACAGATTAATTTTATTTATCCCCTTTTACATTCTTTAATCTTGATAACATTTAAGACAGAACGATGGGTATAGAAATATCCGAACAAGCTGATTTCGATAATGCTGTTTTTAAATCTAAATACGATCATTTTTTAATTAAAAATGCCTCACCCCAACACAGTGAATGGAAAATTAAACAAAAATTTAAAGCATAGCTGCAATTTTATTTAAATCAATATTTTTACAGTTTTGAAAAAGTTGCGAATTGATTTAAGCCATTTAATATTTTGCAAGATTTGTTGCATTTCCGTATAGCAGTCACAAAATTTTTTGAAAATCTAGTTTCATGAACTGGTCACATTAAAGCTCTCTTTTGAAGGTCCCTGGTACAAAATTTAGCTTTAACTAAAATATAAAATCTAAATTTTGTTCGAGTTGTGATTTCAGCAACTATTGTAGAATCGTTACTCGCGTGGTAAATAGTAATTGATCGATAATCCAGTACATAAAATTTACCACGAATGCTAAAAATACTATATACAAGCAGTGAAACGAGTTGTCTAGAACTGGGACAACGGTCCGTCTTATTTCCAGTTTCGTTTTTAAATTTCAAATAAAGAGGAATGGTGTAAATTGCATTTCTTAGACTTTCTTTAAACACATACAAATTCTCAAAATTTGTAATGATACAAAATTAACAATAACCTTAATTCAGCAGAAACTAAAAAGTTTTTAACAATTCAAGTAAAAAAATTTGAATTCTTACTTTACACCTTACAATTAAAATATTAACAATCTAAAAGGGAAAACAAAATTATTTACCATTCTTAGTTATTACAAAATTGAATTTAACACTTTTTAAGCCACTTCACTATTTGGAGTATAAAATCTGGAATTTATAATATAAACACCTAAGAAACTTCGAACTCTCAGTTCAAAAAGTGTTTTGTTGAAATTGTGAAATTTCAAATCTGTTAACAATTGTCTTTTGACATTTTGATATTTATATAAATCAACTCAACCTTGGAAAAGTTATAGTTCTATTTTTTAAATGTTAGTACTTAATCAAAAGGAAATGCAAACACAAATAGAAGAAAATTCCAATAAGTATTCAAAGCGTAGTAGTGATATCGGCATCCGTGTATAAACCGTTTGTTAAATCATTTTCTATTTGTAAATGGAAGATAAAGGGAAAATGTCAGGAACATTTTTTTGTGTACGATGATGTATGTAATATAGGGTTTCTTGTTCCCTTCCTATTACAAATTTTCTGACAATCGAAGAAAATTCCTTACCTATTAAAAAAATAATTGGAGAATTTTTTTTATCTTCAATGAATATCCTCCATGGCAAAAACAAAGAATCATAAACAGATAAAGCAGATAAAATTGAGTTGAATTCATTTCAGTTATAAAAATGACATTTACAAAAATTATTATTGAATCAAATCGAAAATTTACGTTATCATCCTTTAGATAAATTTAAAAAGTAGAAAGCGCATCGTTATTAAGATTTTTATTCAGTCAATAGTTTTTTATTAAATAATTGTAACTCTTTAGACCTCGTGTGCTTTTCTCCTGGGAATACGTAAATAATTATTTTTCCTCTTATGGCTTTTTTTTACAACATGAATATGAAGGTATACTTTTTTGCTGTCTTGCGAGCCCAAAGTTGATATTTTTAAACATTCTCCCTTATTCAATTAAATAGAGCTGCGTTATTCAAGGACCGAACTTGCATTAGATCATAATAGTACATAAAGTCTCTTTAATTAATACTATTTACATTTCTGTGGCTTATTCGATCCATGACGATGAAAGACTGCTGCCTTTTAATACTAGTTGGTAAACTCTTGATTTTACTTCCAAGAATAAAATTTCTCATTTCTGTTTATTTATGTTACCATAACGCAACTACTACACAGTTTCACATGATAATATTGAATAACACTAATAGCATGATTAAAAATTTAAGCTTTTTAAAAAACTAATGTCTACATTTGTGTGTGTGTTGTGTGTATTTCTATTGCTAGACTAGAGAGAATTTCCTTGCTACGCGGGATAAAACTGAATCGCTTATGAAAAAAATGAAGGAAATGGAAAAGGTACGTTTTTTTTAATTTCACCAAATTAAAAAACTAATTTTATACTAATAAGTAATTTCTTTTTTCAATCAAATCATTATCGATTTACACACTTTCAAAAACAACTGTATGTTAATTCTGTTGATAAATTTGGGTATAAGAAAGTTCGTTGTGAAAATTTCGATAATAAAGTTTAGAAGAAGCACGTTTAAAAATTTATGATTTACAAAAGACAATTGAGGAGTTATATTTTGAAATATTCTGAATTTTCATATATTTTTCATTAAACTCAAGTCAAAAAAAGTGACAAAAACCAATCTATTTTTAAATTAAGCTCTAAAATTTTTTTTTAGTCCGCCGTAGAAACTGGAATGAGCAAATTATATTCTCGTGAAGGATATTTATTCCTTATGGAAAAGAGTAAGTTTTGCAAATTCCGTCATGTTTATATCAAAATTATTGTCGTTGAAGTTTGTAATGTTTTTACAAGGATAACGATGCAAAAAAAAGGCAAAAATCCAGAAATTTCAAATCACCTGCGATAGTATACAAATTTCTGTATTTTCAGATTAAAAATTGTTCCGTATCAAGATTCGGATGGAAAGATAAATTTGCAACTCTTTTTCCTATCGAATGTCGTTTTAAAAACATTTTAAACAAGTACTATAATTCCATGTGAGTAAAAAATTATTAAAAGCGTTATTGAACTTATAAAAAATATTTGTTTGTTCCTTTAGAGGCCTTTGGTACAACATGGACAAAACAATATTGCACATATCGAAAAGAGGAGAAAGAATTTACAATGATCCCATACAATCAGCTTACAGGAAAATTTGTAAGTTTATATTTTAATCATACAAAAATAGATTCAGTCTAATTTCGAATGCGTCATAGATTAAAATAACAACGTAAATGAACAATTGTGAAACTCGTAGCGAAGTTTCTGCTAACGTGATTTTAACTATTATTATTATAGATAAAGTAAGAACATAGTTATATCTAATTATTTCGAAAATTTTGTGGGACGATATGATACGACAAGGAAGGAAAGTTATGAATGCAGCAGAAGTTTTAGCAACAAATGGGGTTTATTCAAACATTTGTTTGAATAAACCCCATTCGATTTTGTCATTTACAGCGTCTTTCACGGTATATATTTTTTTTAAATAATGAAAAACATTTCTTTTTGGTTTATAGAGCAGCAAAGAAACTCTAAAATTGGCATCTTGCGTACGTCGTATGTCCGATACAATTGAGAAACGATTTTGCTTTGACATCACTGCTGTTGACAAGTGAGTAGATTTTAATTTTACTAACCCTTTTTTTTATTATTATTTCTCTAACATATTCCCATTATCTCCACTTCTTTAAAATTATGTAATTATGTGTAATAATTGTATAATTAATCAAATTATGATTATAGAATGATTATACAAATTATTTTCAAATATGATAAAATTCGTCTCTAAATATTATTGAATAACGGTACTTAATAAATACTCGAGCATAGTCGATGTTTCTAAATACCATAAAATATTTCTAAATAATTTTATTTGAGTTCTTAAAAAAAACTATTTTATTTCTTTTGCAAAATTTATATCATACCATTTATTTCTATTTTCTAGGCCTAGCGTAGTCTACACATTTCAGGCATTATCAGATAAAGACAGAAAACTGTGGATGGACGCAATGGATGGTAAAGAGCCGGTGAGTAAATACGATAAAAATATATATAATTTATAATATTAATATAGATAATTTAATATTAATAGAAATTGAATTTCTGCAGAATTTATAAATTTTAGTATTGTAGTAATTTTTGATAGAAGGATTCAATTCGTCCAAAAATTAAAGTGTGTGGATGTTATTAAGTTTAAAATTTCCCTACTTTCCTCCTTTACGATATTGACTTTTCTGACTGTT
Organism: Gasteruption jaculator; assembly: GCA_949825005.1. NCBI lineage: Eukaryota > Metazoa > Arthropoda > Insecta > Hymenoptera > Gasteruptiidae > Gasteruption > Gasteruption jaculator. The sequence goes on from OX463770.1 coordinate 4,651,863, forward strand.
TGCAACTTTTCATTTTATAATATTTAAAGAAATAATTTGATCATTTGCTATAATATGTATGTAATCGTCAAGTGAAGTGACTTTAACGTTAATTTATTACTTCCTACGAATTATTTAAAATTCTAGATACCTAAAGATGGCTTAAAACTCAAGTGGAAACGTCTCTAAATTATTAGAATTATTATTTTTTAATCAGAAAATTCTACTAATGTATGAATTATTGTTATTTTAGACATACGCGTCGCAAGGACCTTCAGTAAAAACAGAAGAAACTGTTTTGGATGAGACAGGTTTTATGTTTGTTTCAAAATGTATCGCTGCACTTGAAGATCGAGGTAATTACAAGAGAATTACGTACACGGAAAATTGGTTATTATTAATTTTACATCGATGCGGTTGAAAGTCATTAAAAATCGTTATATAAGGGCTATTATTAGCAGATTGTAATAAATTTGAATACAATTTTCCTCCTTGACGATAAATATTAAGACCCTGAAGATCTCTTCGATAGAGCTGTTTATTGTTAGATTTTTTAAAATTCTTTATATTCACAACTAACAGCCCCCGGCACGGCTTTGCAAATTTTATATATATTTATTTATATATATATATATTTATTATATTGTTCATTACCAAACGTTGCGCTGAACGCATTAAACACAGAATAATAATATTCCACTCGGGTGTAACAAAAAAAATTTGGTTTTCACATTTTTCCAATTTTTTTCTTCATAAGAACTTTTCTCGAACTTCAACGAATAGTTTTCAAAAAAAATTGGTGCAGCCGTTCTCGAGTTTTGCGCTTAGCAACACATTTAGCCATTTATTTTTAAGCGACTCTCCCTTTTTAAACAATAACATTTGACTTCCACCGAAAATACAGGTCTAGAAGAACAAGGATTATACAGAGTAGTGGGAGTTTCCTCAAAAGTGAACAAATTATTAGCCATGGGACTGGATCGAAGGAAACTGGAGAAGTTGAATTTGGATGATCGATTTGAATGGGAAAGCAAAACTATAACGAGTGCATTGAAAACGTACTTGCGAACATTATCGGAACCGTTGATGACGTTCCGTTATTACAACAGCTTCATTGCCGCTGCGAGTGCGTATAGGTATTTTTAATAATCGCTATTTTTATTGAGTTTTCTATTTTTATTATTTCTCTCCTTCTCCCCCAAATTTTTTAACCGAGGCTATATTCAGACACAATTTCTGGAAAAGGCCTGGAACTAAAATCAGCTTGTTTTAAAATTTTAGAACAAGAAACTAAGGAAATGAGAGTCAACGACATCCATACGCTCGTTTACCGGCTTCCCAAGGCTAATTTCAATATGATGATTCTTCTAATTAGTCATTTGTACAAGTAAGTGTTAGCAAATATAGCAATAGTGTTTCATATTTTCGTAATATTTTAAAATTGTCTTATTATTAATTTTCAGTGTCGCTAGAAAAGCAGACAAGAATTTAATGACTACTGGAAATTTAGCTGTGTGTTTTGGACCAACGTTATTAAGGCCGGAGGAAGAAACTGTGGCTTCTATAATGGATATTAAGTTTTATAATATCGTTGTAGAAATATTGATAGAAAATTGTGAAAGAATTGTGGCAGGACCGCCACAAGACAATTCCTCGCGTCCTGTACAGTTAACGCAAAATGTGCCAGTTAAGTCACAAAGAGTGGATGCCGATGATGCTTCTTCGAATGCTGCTGGAAATGGAAACGCACTATTTCGATATTGCATGCAAAATGCCATACCGCCGTCACACACTCATGTAAGTTTCTTCTTATACAGGTAACCCTTGAAGAACACGGTACTTGAAGCACATGAGTTTCCAAAAAAAAAAACGGATACCTTCCCCCGAATTACACGGTTCCAAACTACACGATTTTCGAATAACGTCATTTGTCAAACGCCATTTATTTGATAGAATAGAGAGTTGTGATCAAAGGCAGAATTGTTCAGAATTATAAGGGAATTATAACTTTTATCACGAACTTTGAAAAATTACGACTATGAATTCTCAATTCCATTCCATTTTAACCCTCAAGCGATCAGATAAAATGTAGAAACATGTGGCCACACATTTTTTTACAGAAATCGATCGGTTTGATGTCAAGAATTCCATTTTTCGATAAATTTTAGGGAAAGTAAAGTGTTTTTTTATCGAAAAAGAGTGATTTGTCTGTTTTTTGAAACATTTATTTGAAAATTATTTGCGGGGTTGATCTGGTGCGATTAATCGAAAAATCGCATTAAATGTGCTCTGGGGTCGGATTGGACCTCACCTGATCGCTTTAGGGTTAATAGAAAGAAATAGACATGACTCCAGTGATGAGGACTAAATGGCATTGTAATTTACTTTTAATTGAAAAAAGTGATGCATTGCAAACATTTTTTGTTTTATTTTGATAATAAAAATTTAAGATAAAACGTTCTTTCAAAACTAATTAAAAAAATAATTTGAATTATGTAAGACAAGGTTTCTTAGAAGTGTTTACCAATATTGATTAAAAAAAATAAAAATTTGTGTAGATTCGTTTTTGTTTTTTGTAGGCTCAACAACACGGTTTTGAAGAACGCGTAACCAATTAATCGTGTTTTTCGGGGGTTACCTGTATATCGAAAACAAAAATGACATAAATCTAATTTTAACTAATTTAATTATTTGGGATTCTTTCACTCTAGGTTTTGCTTCTGTCTTCTGGTTTTAAAATTATTTATTTCTATATAACTGTTGACGTTTCGACAAGTTATACGTTATTATCTCCAGAACTATGAACAAAGAATTTTTATTTTGTGTATCAATATTATAAGTAAAGCCGTTTTTTCAATTTCAAAAACTATGGATAAAAATTAAATTTTCTTTAACAAACTATACCACAAACCAATGAAACATAATGGGCTCATATGAGGCAAATGATTATGTTTAGCTTGTTACGAGGTCCTATTACGACGGTCCGATGCCGGTTGTAGCCAAACCGACAACGGTAGATGATAGGAAAAACGGCGACTACGAAGAAATCGAACATTCGTCTGCACATCGAATGCCAATGTATGCGGACAGTCGAACTGGACGTATGAAATTAAGCAATACGAATTTTATATATCACTCAACGGACAAAGGTATCAATATATTAGCCTAATATTGGAATTCGATGTTCACAATTGTCATCTAACGTCTAAAAAGTAACTTTGAAGAAATAAAGAAATCAAAAATAGTAATAAAAAATGTAAATTACAGTTTCAGGTAGTGGAAACACAAGTAGCTCAAGCGAATCTATCGCATCCGATCCGCATCCATATTCATCAGAATTGCCAGTTAAACAAAAACGTGGTTCTATGATAGCTGTACATTATCCTACGAGTTATGCACAACGTAGTAACCCACCGATGTCTGGGTAAGTATCAAAAGATAAATGAATGGGTCACCTCAAAAACGTTGTAAGCTACAAATTGCAAATTATTCAAAAATCCCCGAAAACGAAAAAAATAAGCTGACGGTGCAATAATAATTGTTTGAAAAAATTTGTACCTTACAACGTTTTTGAGGCGACCCACTCTATTATTGCACCATCAGGTTATTTTTTTTTAGTTTCTGGGTTTTTTGAACAATTTGCAATTTGTACCTTACAACGTTTTTGAGGTGACCCATTCAAATATTGAAAGTTATTAACTTGTTTAGACTTATTTTGTTTAGAAAAATATGTAGCCCGTAAGATTTTTTTCTGCGATCATCTGCAGCACAGACTGAAAAAGAATTTTGGGTTCAATCAATTTAAGAATGTTCGACATTTATCTAACTTAACATTTCGATTCTCTAATACAATATTACGAATAATGAGTGAATCAATTCGAATCCTAGCACTTGGCAGACTTTTTATAATTTGTAAAATTGCTTACATTTTCAGAACAAATACGTCACCAAGTAGTGGTCGATCGAGTCCAAGACAAATGCCTGGTATTTGGTAAGTTACTCTTAAAGTCGCATATTGGTATTACTAATTTCATCGATTATTTTATGAAAGTATTAATTACCTTAAAATTTCAGGAGGGTACGCACCTTGTACGCATGTTTGGCTGAAAACGATGGCGAACTATCTTTTGAACCAAACCAAATTATAACAAACGGTATTAACACTTTTCTAAATATTAGCAAAATGGAAACTTAAAAAATTGCTACATTTTGTTAGTTTATATACTACATAACAAAGTTTTTATAATGATACAGTCAGTGACGTCAGACACTGCTTTTCTGACTTTCTTTAAAAACCGGTAAACCCATAAAATTTAAGAAAACTGCGTAAACCTTAAAATTTACACTTCAGCAAAATCCCATAAAGTCCATACTGGGGTCAATCTGACCCCAAAAGCCAAAGTGCTTGCCGTAGTAAAGCTCTTGGAAATTTTGACTTGACATTTTTTGTCTCAAGAAAATGCAGCAATTTTGATACTGTACAAAAATCAACACTATGCCGTCCGGTGGCACCACGTTGGTGCCATGTGAAAACTGTCGGTCAAGCGCCGGTGGCACCACGTTGGTGTCGTACCTAAAGATTTATACCGGCGCCAAACGTAAGAATCCCGATCAAAAATGCGGACGGCAAAGTGCTAATTAATAAACATCGCTTATCTTTGAAGGTAAATTTGAAAATGAACTTCTTTTGTTCCAGTGAAACCTTCGTTAGAGCCCGGTTGGCTAGAAGGTACGTTAAATGGTAAAACTGGATTAGTTCCAAAAAATTATGTCGAACAGTTACCATAAGAATGAACCAAAGAGTGCCTGGCAGCTTTTCAATCAATTGTCGATACATAATTCACAAAAAGCAATTTGTTTTTATCATACGTCTACATTCCATAAATCTATACATTCCCCCTATGCGTTTTTTGCATTATTGCATGATAGCACCGGTAAACTACCGATATTTATACTGTAACAATATCATTGTAAAACAAAAGAAAAAGAAGCATACAAACTTTCTTTTCTTTTATAGAAGTTTATATCCGCACCCAATTTTGTATCATTTTTTCTTTTGGGTACAATTTACATAGTCAATTAAACAAATGAATGTATACATATTTATTTCTTAGATATCTTTGAAATCCTTTCTATTGAAGATTTATCTATTAAGAGAAACAACAAGTATTTGTATATATATATAAATCAATCTAGAAATCTTTCTATATTATTATTATTATTATTATAGAGTACAACTACACATGATAGACGAGATAAAACAGAGGATGAAGTAACACATAGAAAGTAATAGAATCTCATATTTAATTACCTTTATACTTATTAAATACAGGACTACTTCGCGTCAACTTTAACTTTAACTTTTTAACGATCGGCGCTCAATTGTACCGAAATCTTCTCAGGCAATTGTTTAATTTATGTGTATATTATAATTATATAGTTCAAATGTTTACAATAGTAATAATAATAGTAGTAATAAAGAAATAGCAATATGGAAGAAATATTTTTCCAATGAGTTATGTTTGTTAAATCTCCGTAGATCTAATCGACAAGGATCTTTTAGCGTTACAACTACAGTATTTCCTATGAAAACGTTTAAAATAATTGGAAATACATGTACGTTATCCCATGGATCTCAAGAAATAGAAGTATTTTCGACGGACAAGGAGTAAACTGAATTAACCCTTTGTACTCGAGGCCTTTTTCGCTTGCACGAACCAGCAACTCGAGACGATTTCGGCCAAGTTAGGGAAACATTTTAATCTGAACATTTTAAATTTCACCAATTTATTTATTTTTATATCGAAAACAACAAAATTTGATAAATATTACACTCTGTAATTAGTTTCTGTGTGATATCTAATAAAACAATTCCCAAGATGCATCCTAGGTTTATCGGGACACGTATCACAGTAATACGTTACTTCCCGCCTACCTCCAGGCGTGTTACGGTCGGAGCAAACCTTGCAGTCTCTTTTTGGCCCTTTTAGTACAACGTGAAACTTCCTATTTAGTCGGATTTCATCGGAACACGACGTAGACGTTTGATCGCGATGCTGGCGATACGATCCTCTCAATTGCTCGACAAGTGTTTTTAGAAATCGGAAATTGCTGAGTGGCTTTTCCCCATTTCTGGTCATTTCTATTTTATACAGAATGTAAGAATTGATCAGGCAAATTTCCATGCCCCAAAAAAAAAGCTTACGCCACCATTTGAGCGATTTTCGCAGAAAACAATAGGTCGATGCATATTGGTCCACCCGATCAACACCTCCTATATATTTTATATAATTCAAAACAATATTGGGCTTCTTGACCATTATTTTCACACCACCTCGTGTAATCCTTTTGACCGTCGACATTCCTGTGTCACCCCTCGTAGTCAAACAAGTGACGATCCTCTTATCTTTCCACCCTAAAAGTAAGGTGTTATCCCGTCGACACGCGACCATGGATTTTTTCGAAAAATCTGGCTTCTTTATTTCCTCAGGCAATTCTTTCCTGTTCGTTAAAATCGTTCCGGTGATATTGCATTTCAATTTGGCTAGTTCCTGAGCTAATACATAACTCGTATAATGCCGATCAGTGTACATATGGTGCCCCTGAGCACCTGGAATTTTCTCCAACAACATTTTGTATAAGTGTATCGGAATTCTCGATGAAACAGGTAAATCAGGTCTGACCAAGAGCTCCGTCGTAAGTGATCCATAATATGGCAAAATGCAGCAAACGTAGCCAGTATTCGAGTCAGCTAGAGTATAAACCCTGATACTACCCCGTTTTGATTCCTTTTGTTTCTTAGGATTGTACGTTATGAACGAAATTCGACCCTTGGATTTTATCGTTGACTCGTCCACGCATATATGCTCGCCCGGTACAAAATAATCCAGGAACTTTGAATTGATATAGTCCAAAAAGCAACTTATTCGTTGTAGGCGCGTTCTGGGATTCGTATTTCTTGTGGAATTAGTTTTCAGGTGAAGCATCCAGAATATTTGGCTAAATCTGTCTCTTGTAAATGTATCCGAATAAAAAGGAATGTAACTGACGATGTTTCTCGACCAATATTCTTTCAAATTAGCCAACGGCATTGTGCCCATATTGATTATGACAGCAATAAATGCCCAGAGTTCTGCGTTCTCCACATCACGCCAGCTTCGCCATATCGAATTTGCAGATAGTGTCTTCCCTTCCAATTTTTGTTTCGCATATATATTGGTTTCAGAAACAATTTTTTCCACCAGGTCATTGGTGAAAAACAGTTTAAAAAAATCCATTGGTTGCTTCGTATTAGAAACTATTCGCGGTGCTGTGGGGTTTTGGCCGGGTATAAATTGTACGTTTTGCGGCACTTCTTCGTACCCTCTGCAAAGTACCCATTTTGAACTGCTCGCACCTTCCGCAGTTTCACCTTCGACTTCACTTTCAAGTTCACTTTCGCTCTCTATAATTCTAATTTTTCGACGTCTTTCTTCCTCGCTATCCTCTCCACTGGATTCGTTCGTTTCGTGGCGTAATCCGTCGGAAATCAGTATAATTTCTTCATCCAAAGTGGCAAAATTGAATTCGTCCGAACTCGAGCTGATCTGATCTTGATCCATATTTTTAGAGCTTAAAAACTTTTCAACTGCTATTTTCACAGCCAAGACTTTTTCAAGCGAATGAAGATTTGGCTATGAATGAAAGCCGAGCCTAGTCCACCAAAGGATTTCCGAGAGAAATGTCTTATCATACATTGTAAATAAACGGATTGAGTTACTAAAGACCGTAACGCCGTAGCAGCGTCGCTCGAGTTGACACTTCACCGTTTGCACTCGAGCGGCGCGGATACGGCGCCCGGCTGATTTGAAGTGCCAAATCGAGCGGCGCCCGGTCGAACTAATTATAGGGTGTAATTTATCAAATTTTGTTGTTTTCGATAGAAAAATAAATAAATTGGTGAAAGTTTATTATTTGTGTATGTTTGTTTGTTTATAACTGATTTTAAATGTTTCCCTAATTTGACCGCAATCGTCTCGAGTTGCTGGTTCGCGCAAACGAAAAAGGCCTCGAGTGCAAAGGGTTCAAATCGGCCGGGCGCCGCAGCGACGCCGCTCGAGTTGGCACTTCAAATAATTCTAAATTAAAATTGTAAACGGTGTCTTTTGACACCTTTGGTAGAAAAAGTGTTAAAAGTATCTTAAATTAACGAAATTGTAAGAGTCAGCGACGACGTCGTTTTTCATATGAGCCGTTTATTTCGAAAGTGGCCCAAGTCCATTTTTAATGCATTTGCATCCAAGAGCGCAATATTCCGCGATCCGCGACCGTCCGCTGTCACCGAGCGCGGATTATTACGCGAGCCCGCGATTGTTTTTCTTACCGAGCGCGGATTATTCCGCGAACCCGCGACTGTTTTTCATTTTAATCGCATGATGCAAATGGGTCAAAGAATCATTAGATGTGGCGCAAATAAACAGTTTTCAGTAATTTAATCATAAATTTTCGAGATTTTCCATTTTTATTTAAATGGTCTTGGGCCACTTGTGGAGCTATTTTTCGTCGGTTCCATTGGTTTCTGCCTTACCGACAGACGACTTGTCATCTGGGCAAATGCTACAATTATGATGTATGTATTTATTTAATAATTCTTCATTATTGAAGATACAACTTTTTCGTAAAATCTTATAAAATCAAGCGCTGAAGCGCAGTGCAAAAAATTCTTGTACTATATATTCAGCATGCGACGCATGTTACTTTTTTCTATTTTTTAAAAATTTTTCTTCCATTGTAGGTTAAAAGGCCGGTAACAGATACATACCTACACGTAAAAAGAAAACATTTCAAAAACAATTTCAGCAGTTTTTTGAATTGAAAGGAATAATTAATCGAAATTTTAACAATGTCTTCCGGAAAAGGGGATGACACGTTGGAAAGGGATTATATCGCAGCTATACATTTAATGAAATATTCTAAAGACAATCAACAGGTTGCAGAAGAAATAGTTGACAATGATAGGAGATGTTTTTCTACAAAATACATGGTCGCTAAAAAATTGTAAGTTTTTTACTGGTTTCTATTTAAAAGGGCACCAAATCAACAACTAGTTACGTAACAAAAAAGAATAATTTTTGAATTGTCCACGATTAACTGTAACAAATGCCAGAATTGTACGATATGTTTGGCACGAGTCATTTTTAAAAAAGATATTAATTTTTTCAGTGAATTTGGAAAGGAAGCAGATGCAATTTTGGAATACAGCGTCAATAAATATAAGGAGAAGATAGATTGTAAAACCGGGATCAATAATTATTGGCATCTGTTCGAAGCTCAATGTCCAAACGTTAAGAACAATCCATTGGAATGGAAATCAACTCTGGAAGATCCTACCTTGAGTTTGAAATTCCTCAAAACGCTACCTTGTCGTGTGAAAAATCTAGATTCTTGTAAGAAAGGAACGTTGGTGGATAGACACGTGGAAAATATAGTCGAAGCGTGGAAAAACAATGAGAAAAGCGTGGACAGGGTCAGAAAACAACCTTCCGCCGAAAGTTCTACTTCTTTCGAAAGAAATTGGGATAAACGTTACGGTAGTTTATCGGACAATGGTAGAAAGACTCAGTCGTCTACTTCGTGGAGATCAAAATATATCGGCAAGACAAACGAAGTTCAAAAGTCGAGGACCGTTCTCGACAAAGGTGATTATTCGGCTGGCGACAAACGCGGCTATCGCGGACCTTTGAAATTAAATCGGTATAAAAAAGAGGAGGAAGATTCGGAATCGAACTTCGAAGATACATCTACAAAGAAATATCAGGACTTCAAAACCGCCAAAACCGAATTACAAATACAACAAACGAACAAAAATAATCATCAACAGCAAAAGAAAACCTTAGGTGGCAAACAAATCGTCAATTCGAAGTTTGTCAACCCGTTTCACAAAGACGAAGGTAATAGGAAAAAAGATACGAACGAAAGCGTCGAACAAGAACCGAATGCCTTGGGCATCGAAGATGATAGATTAAAAAGTATCGATCCGAAGATGATCGAATTGATCAAAAATGAGATCATGGATCCTGGAACGACGATAACTTGGGACGACATAGCGGGACTGGAGTTTGCCAAGAACATCATTCAGGAAATTGTTGTGTTTCCGATGTTGAGACCCGATTTGTTCACCGGTTTGAGAAGACCGGCAAGGGGAATTCTATTATTCGGTCCACCCGGTACGGGGAAAACATTAATAGGGAAATGCATAGCTTCCCAAAGTAAATCCACCTTTTTCTCTATATCGGCGAGTTCTTTAACATCGAAGTGGGTCGGCGAAGGTGAAAAGATGGTTCGAGCATTATTCGCCGTGGCTACAGTTTTACAACCATCCGTAGTGTTCATCGATGAAATTGATTCTTTGTTGAGTCAAAGGTCCGAAACCGAACACGAGAGTTCGAGACGCATCAAGACGGAGTTTTTGGTTCAGTTAGATGGTGCGGCTACTCACGAAGATGATCGAATCTTAGTTATCGGGGCGACGAATAGACCGCAGGAATTGGACGAAGCGGCTAGGAGACGTCTGGTTAAACGGCTTTACATACCCTTGCCGGATTTTCAAGCGAGAAAAGAAATAATTAAAAATCTATTGAAGTCTGAAAACCATGACGTCAGCACAGAAGACATGGAGGAAATTGCTAAACTCTCGAATGGATTTTCCGGAGCCGATATGACGCATTTGTGTAAGGAAGCCAGTATGGGTCCGATTAGAAACATCCCTTTTCGTGAATTGGCAAATACCAGGAAAGAAGATATTCGTAAAATTGGAATTGGTGATTTTAAAAAAGCATTGTCTTTGGTGTCGCCGAGTGTCTCTCAAAGTGATCTAAATATTTACTTAGAGTGGGATCGCACGTATGGTTCTGGCTTTGCCATGCAAACTACCTGAGACTTACTTTTCAAACACATCGTATGTTTTTTTAAAACTACAGTATTTGGTAAACGAAGAACAAAATTCTTTAATTTTTTATTTTGATTAATTCTCATCTCGCTTTACTTTAGTCATTGCTTAACGGGACAAACAAACTGTTTGAAAGTTATTTTACAGTCAAACCTTTTTTTGCGCGGTCTTTCTTTATGCGATTTTTTCTCGATATTCACATACCGCACAAAACATTTATAAAATCACACAAAAAAAATTCCACAAAAATAAAAGCGCACAAAAGCAAAACGCATAAAAAAAGATCGCATAAAAGGAGGTTTCACTGTATGTTGTATCGACATATGAGAGGGCTGTTTGATAAATGCTAAATTGTTTATAGAGGAAATTTGTATGAAAGTTGATTTTGTTCTAGGAGGATCCAAATGGTAGCAACCTTATTTAATAATTTGTGATAACCTTATGCATAAAAATGCGAGTACAAATAAAAAAAAATTTGATATATTTTTATACATTGTTTTATTGATTTTGTAGTACAAAAGCTTAAAATAACTTGAACTTGGTAGAAAAAGAACCGTTTTCATAAATGCGATATCTGTTATTCCAACAAACAGAATATTGTCATACTTTTTGTCGAATGATAAAAAAGAAAATAGACATATCTAATACAGCCAAACTTGAAAATATAATATAAACTAAGTAAACAACGTCGTTTAATGTTCTCACACTCAACTTAACATTTTTTAAACGTATTCCAAAGTAATTTTAGTACGAAATCAAGTTTATTTAAATATTTATTAATATTTAAGGCGATAAACGTTAAACGGCGTTGCCGCGATAACATGATATTTGTTTAAATATAACATTAGTTCCAACGATATTATTTGTTCTGTGCTTACAAAAATTTCTGATCCTTTCGTTTTTGTAAAGTCCAATTGCTCTAGATCACTAATGTTTTCCACGTTGAAAATACGCAAACACCCTGAAACAATATCAATTTCAAAAGATTATCTACAAATTTAATGCTGAAGATTTGTAAAACACAATTTTAGTAGAATTATGAGTATAGCCTGTTTTCGGTTTCAATCATTTTTAATTACTGCCTCACGCATTCAGACTAACAAACTTTTTGAAACAAACAGACTAACAAAAATTTACGTGAATTTCTGTTCAACTTTTAACTTTTATTTTTTCTAGGTTTTTCTAAGAGGTGGGCTATAATGAAAGAAATTAATATTGCATTTTGTTCAATGCTGATTCTCCAAAAAGGAACGAAAAACTTTAATTTCAATCTATTTTACATTATGGTTCGACTTTTAGACAAATTTGGGACCATTATACCACATTTATTTCAGCTAGGCCCTTTTCTTACATCTTGAAGTTTTGTGTACCTACAGAAATTGACAAAAAACTTTTGTTGTAAGGATTTGCAACAAAACATTACAGAGGATACTTTAAAGTCAACTAAATAGGAATAATTTATGAATGTTTTGGTTTCCATTTTGATTATTATAGTTTCAGTTCGAATATTAGATGTTTTTTGTGACTTACCAGACTGCATTCCCAGTAACAGTACGGAATCGAAAAACAAAACGGATGTTACTTCACTCTGAAATATTTGCTGTGCATTATGGACTGTCCACCCTCCGTTGTTTATGGAAAAACACAAATTTCCATGTTCTGTGAATAGCAAAAAATTATTTTTTTTTCTTTTCTTATAAATATGTAATTGTTAGAGGGGACGCTGTTTTCTTTAAAGGTATATGAAAACATGTATTCCTTTGTTACTTACCAGTAATACAAGCGAATATTTGGTGTGAGAATAAGTAATATTTTCGAATATAGTATGGTGGTGGTGGAATGCAAACATTTATATCAGGTAGCATCGCATTTTGTTCATTTGTGAACTTCGTAATCCGTGTACCCCTTTCGGTGCAAACCGTTACCTATGTATGAAAATAAAAAGAATTTCTGTAAGTTCTAGTATGGCATCGAAGTCTTTTCCTTCAAAACAAATATTGAACGTTTCGATCGAGAATGTCGAGTCGAAAATGGTAGATTAAAATTCAAAATTATGAACATCTCAAATTGGAAAATTAATTTTTGATTAAAGTAAAAGGATCAAAATCAAATATTTGGTGTAGATTGTTTTTTTTTACATCCATTGACGTATTATAAAAAATTTGGCATACTTCTTTACAAGTAATTGGTACTAACAAGTAACTGATGGTAGAAAAAAAAAATAAAAATACCTTATCCCAATCGATGAAAGATGCAACAAAATTGCTGTCGCCTGTGCATTCGGTAACTTCGTACGAAGGAGCTATCTCGACTGTCATAATATCCTTCAGAATTATGCAGAACGACTCGAAAAATGTACTGCAAAATGAAATTAATAATGAAATTAATTGGGTACTAATAAAGTGGGAATTGGATCTTTGTAGATTTTGATTTCTTAACGTTACAAAATATAGAAAGTTTGCAAATTAATTTTTTTTGAAATTATTAAGTATCAACTTAGCGTTCATTCACTGAAAAAAAAATCTAGATTTGATCTAAATCAGCGTAATTGGAAAAAATAAAATTGATTCAATAGCAATGACAATGCATCAAATATTCGATAGTTTTGTTTAAGAAATTTTTTCAATGATTCAGTGGCAGAATTGGATGCATCAACTATCGAATGTTTATGGCAGTCCGTGACAATTTCGTTCTTAAATCAATAATATTTTTTTTCTGTGTTGAGAATTTCAAACACATTGTCGAATAAAGATTTATCGAAACTTTAATTTTTTGATATTAAATAAAAATATTTCGTTAAAAAATCAAATTCTGAATTAACTCGATCCAAAGACTTCGATACTATTATTAAATGCAATATTTTACTTTACTAAAGTTCCATTACAGTGATCGAGACATCTTTGGCCACCGACATCCCAAAAGTAGACCTGATCATACGCAGATCTAACAAGCGCCATAAAACCTACGTCTGAAAAATTCATAGGCGTTATTACCTCAATAATTACTGCTTTTAACGCAGTTGAGATCGAGCACGAATTCGTATTAGCGTACCAAGTTCTAAAATCAGAATATGCTTATACCTACAGTTTTTACGTAGAAACATTAAAGTTTATACTGTTATTACAAAATACGAAAAGTTAAAACATTGATATTCAAGTAACGTTCCATGATCGATCGAAACTTAACTTATCCAATCAGTAAGTACATAAAAAGAATACTTTGTAAAATTATTTTTTGTAAAATAAATAACTGTTTTTGGTGAAAATACGTGTATGTATTTTATAGTAAAACATTTTTTCCAATATAACACTGACATTTTCAAAAACAAATAACAAATAAAATTCATTTTCATCTTAAAATCTTACCGTTATACAGAAATTTGATTTCACGTATTTCAGTGGCTTGATCGGCAACATAAAATGGGAGTTTGGAAGTGTCGTTCAAATTGTAAAATCTAATAAGTCCTTCCGATGATCCAACAGCTAAGATGTTTCCTAAAAATATAAACAAAATTGAATATAGCTTTCCAATACTCAGTTGATAAAACGAAAAGCGAGACTTTTCTGCATATGAATTCTAATAAATCTATAAATTATAATTACTTGTACTTGCGGTGCATGTAACTTTTTCATACGGTGACTTGAATGGGCTTTCCACGCCATTGATCTTTTCGACAAATGGTTTAAATTTATGTAATCTCGCTGTTTTTTTCCAAGCTCGATATACCGATATCCAAATATCCGACTGTTCAAACGATTTGAAATCCAGTGGTTTTAATGCTGGCTCGTATTTCATCATTAGGTTTCTCAATTCAGTCTCTGGAATATCCTTGATACATTGGTGATACCAAATATTTGATATCTGAAATTGAATTATAAATATGTTTGATTTGTTCAAGCGAAATAAAGTCAAAGTAAAATAGTTTTTTTATGTAATCTAATTTCTTGTGAAATAATTTTACTTATATTTTATTAGTTTTAACCCTTTGCGGCTCGTCGACGAGGACAAATAGCCACCCGAATATTCTTATAAGTAGATTCTTTGGTCGGCAAAGGGTTAAAGACTAAGAAAGTCTAGTCGGCATTTATCAGGATGGTATTATGCAGAGATCGTAAGTTGGCAAATAATGCAAATTAATTTATATACAAATATGTAATTATATAAAAAATAATTTATATACAAGGAATCGTCACTTGAAAATATGTGTATCAACATAGATTACATACACATTTTCAGGTAGCGATTTTTTCTCAAATATGTTATTAAAGCAACAAATCGTTGTTCCTTTTATAAATCATAGCGATAGTAATCGATACTAAGGGATTTATTAAAATTGAATTTCTTTCTGTCTACGAACTCGGCAACTTACCACCTCTGCAATTATGTTACTAAAAGGTATTAAAAACTATTATTTTGCAATGGTGTAAGTTATAATAATATTACCTTGAAGAATTTGTCTATAAAGTAGTACCAATCTTTGCACACAGATCTGAATACAGTAAGAGAAACTGGATCGGTATAGGACAAAATAATTTCCCAAACTTCTATAGGGAAATACATTCTTATTGTTTTCCTTCAATTGTACACTTTCAACAATAAAGAAAATGTAATTATCTTTTCTTTCAATCTTTCGATCCTTCTTTCGGTACCAAGTTATGCATAATTCCAAGAAACATCAGCAATCAATAATTCTCTTTCTTGCACGTATAGAATTCGTTGTTTTGAATTACAGTGTTTGTAAACAACATTCACTGCATGTGCAAATAACCGATTATGAGTTTAGACCCCAGCAAACTTGCGGAAACTGCTTCTTCCACTTTCTTACGATTCACATTTCACGTGATAACACGGACAAAGGACTAATACTCGATATTCCGGCGTCCAAGCGTCCACGTTCTAATCTGCGATATTTCTTTCGCTCTTCTGTGTTGCTTCTCGCCAGGTACATATTTTCTTCTTTTCATAACTTCATATGCATGTGTGTATGCATGCGTGTGTGCATTAGCGGTACTATCGAATAAGCATACCTGCGTGTATTAGTAGTAGTATATACAATTGGTACAACAATTCTACACCCATGCACAATTCGACACTCACACTCGCGTTACTCCTTCTCCAGTCTCATTATTTTCTTCCCCTCCGCTGAATCTACTCCGCTCTCCCCTCACCACTCTCCGCTAAACACGTGCGCAGTTTGGTTCCGTTAAAAGATATATTCAGCTAACCTCTATTGTGAATATTGCTATATTCAATTTTGTACTATATATTCCAAAGTATTGACAAATATTAGTGTTACTATGACAGAAAAGGGTGAGTGTTTTATCGAGCAAGACCGCGTTGAACTTCTTCGGGACTATTTTGCATCGTTCAATTATTATTATTATTATTATTGTTCTCTTTCTTAACACTACCCCATCGTTCGTTTGATCGTTATTGTTTTTTCGTATTTACACTTTGCACGTAAACAATCAAAGTAGTTTAGAAAATTCAAGTGCAATATTAACAGCAATTATTTGTGGGAATGCTTTCAATTTAGATATTTGCTACCCCTAAAGAATACTAAGTATATTTTCTTCATTTTACTCTTTGAAGAAAAGGTTCTTACTAGAGAGAAGCGAGGACAAGGTGCGAGGGTTTTTTCTTAACGCTAAATTAAAAAGTTCCGGGGAAGTTCTGGAAATAAAAAAAAACGTCACTTGCAAACTATGAAGTAACAATTATTTTAAGTCTTCTCACTATTTTCCAAGTAACTGTAAGTAACTTTAAAAATCGCTAATTATAACCCTCGAAGCGCATACAGGGTCTTTTGGATCCTGTATTAAAAAAATTACAAAAAATACCAAAAAATTGTTCCAAAAATACGTATATATTAGTTAAACGAATTTTTGTTAATTTTTGTGAATTTGCTCGTACAGGGTCCGACGGACCGATTATTTTCCAAATAATTGTAAGAAATTTTAAAATCTCTAATTTTAATCCTTGGAGCACATACGAGGTCTGATAGACCATGTACTAAAAAATTGTATCAAATACAAGAAAATAATTTGAAAAATATGTAAATATTATTTAAAAAATTAGAACCTATATTTTACAAAATTTCTTTCTTTTAAAAGAAATTATTCTTCAAGAATTTTTTCGATACTCTAAAATATCTAATAAGACATTTGAACTTTAGGAATTGATTTTACAATTTTTTAAAGAATACCTGAGGTCTTGTTCAAGTTGCATAGATGAGTAGTTTTAAAGTGGTTGCTCTTAAGAAGCGAACGGAATATCGGAGACCCAAGGTTCGCTCGATGTATGAAAAAGTAGGTGTGTGCTTCAAGGGTTGAATTAATTCTATGCAAATCTTGTTGCTCAATTTAATTCCAATTCACGACGAGAGGCAATATTTCAACTAAAAAACTTACCTTTTTTTTTCCTCAGCCGTAGGTATAGATATTAACAATAGTAAGATGGGAGGTATAAGCGATACAGACAGCGGGGATGATTGGGACGAAATGAGCGAAGACACGCAAATTATTCCTTGTTTATTTTGCAAAGAGGAATTTGAGAATTTCACCAATGCTATGAAACATCTCGAAATGTGTCATTGTTTTAATTTAATAAATTTTCGAAAAAAACATTCGTTGGATGTTTATTCTTATATAAAATTAATAAATTTTATAAGACAGAAGAATATATCTACGGACGAATTAAACGCTTTGACTATCAAAACTTGGGAAAGCGACGAATTCCTGAAACCTAGTATTCAAGACGATCCATGGCTCATGCTAGGTAATGCGTCACATTAAATCAATTTCCAATTATCTACATCTTTCCGATGATTCTGCGGTGACAATAATGCGACTATAAACTCTCATTGCAGACATTGAAGAATTACACGATAATAATCAAACTATAAAGTTAACTGCCTATACTGTAAATTCTGAAAATGGTTGTGTAACATTATCCGAAGCTCACTTCGCCGAACTTCAGAGAACTATTCAGTCGTTGAAAGCTCAGGTCGAAGAGCGGGAGATAGCATACGCAATGGCGAAACAGGTAACGAAAAGATGAATTTTATTCTTTATTATGTGTTTTCATGGATACCCTTTTTTTTAACATTTTCAAGATCATCTAAGAACAAATTAGTCCGTCGGTCTGGACAATCATATTTTTCGTACTCTCGATCGACAACCCGGGTCGTTTTTGTCCACGACTTATTTTTTCTTCTTTTAGTTTTCCGACAAAAATTTGAAACCGTTATGAAATCTTATCTTATCGAAATCTCTGCATTATTATACAATAGTTCTTCGATCAAATATTTTGGAAGCTTTATCGGTGAATATCAAACTTGGGTGGAACATAAAATTTTAAAAGAAAATAGAATTTTGCTCCATACACAAATGACCCGAATTGCAAGTGCCGGGTTAAAGATTGTAGGAATAGCGTAGAGAATGGTTTATATGAACATACATTGACTTATTATAATACAATGTAATATATAATATTCTCTTTACACACCATGAAACAAAGATTTCAATTTGCCAAGTTCCAGAGACAGTATCTGTTCTATTTCATATAACAATGAAATAAAGCGTCACTCCTGTACGTGTACTAATACTATTCACATCGATTGTCTTATTGTAATTAGAATCCTCGTACTCCAACGATTCTTCCCTATATTCATTTATATCATAGAAATAAGCAATTACCATTAAAACTGGAAGAAGTGAAACCACTTGAGCTTTATCCTCGTGCTTTTTTTTCCTTAATATGACCGATATAATTATTTTTATATTTCAGCAAATTGACGAGATGGTAGCAAAGGCACAAAAGCTATTTCTCGATGACGAAATAATCGAATCGAAAGACAATAAATGCGTAAAGAGCATAACTTTGGAAGATGACGAAGGATATTTTAATACGTATAGTCATTTTGCGATACACCATGAAATGTTGACGGTATTAAATTTTTTATTTATCTATATTTACTTTTTTACATTTTTACATTTACATTCTTTTCTCAAGAACAATAATTATTGCAAAAAAATTATTTTACCTTACTCGTTTACTATTTTCAGATTTATCTGTTTCGTGATAGTACAAAATTATAAAATATTCTGCAACATAATTTATTTTTATTTTATATTAATTTTTTTGTGTTACAGGATAAAGTGAGGACCGAAAGTTATCGTGATGCTTTACTAACGAATTCAAATATGTTCAATAATTGCGTGATGTTGGACGTTGGGTGTGGAACAGGAATTTTGTCGATGTTCGCAGCCAAATCGGGCTGTAAAAATGTTATAAGCGTCGAACAATCCGACGTTATTTATCATGCTATGGATATCGTTAGGTAAAAAAAAACCTATGTTGCAAAATTAGACGTATGTTGCTTTAAGTATACTAACAATAAGTTATTTTAACAAATAAGCTTCTGAAACATAAAATAGAAGGTTGTTCATGCCGGATGCAAAAAAGTAGAGTTTTTATTTTCTTTCATATGGACAAAACCTTCGAAATGGGTGATTTCATTCCCTAATTTAATTTAACGATGGTCAATAAAAATTTATTACAGTCGGTTGCCTTCATGATATTAACGTGAGATTTTTTATTTCCATTTATTATTTTATCACAAAATAATAAGTGAGATTCGATTGATATGGGCTAATTCTTCGATATTCTTGAAAATTTGTTGTTCATTCTTTAAGAGTCGCAGTTTGAATCATTTCGGGAAATATATTGAATTGTAACTTCCTTATCAAAATTGTATATCTTTGATTATTTTCATTTTCCGAATTAAAATTCTTAGAATTTAATCGTTCAAAAACTTAAACTATAAAATTAAGCTTATGAAATTACCACATAATTAATTGTTGCATTTAAAGTGAGAATGATTGAAATTACAAGTTTGCCAACAATTCAACAATTTAATGTTTAAACTATTTAGTGTATGATGTGAATCATAATTTTTGACATTACCCCATTCGCATCAGAAACGGATATCCGGAGACGAGATATTCGAAGAAAGGAATTTCAGTGACAATAGTCACTTATACATGTACCGAATAACAAGAATATCGAAATGGTAAACTTTTTACCATTAAAAACTCCCTTTTTTATTTCATTCATTATTTTGAATTATCATCCAAGTGTGAAGCTATTTTGCAAAGGAAAACCAGTCCATTTTCATTGAACTTTCTAATAAATTCATTAAACATTTCTTGTAATACTACGTATGTGTGCATGTATGTATATTGCAGCTTACGTAAGTGTGTCTTATACCTGTATGATCAGTTCAGTATTTAATTAAAAACAGTAATTAAATTCTTGTCTTCTTTTAATTAATTAATTTTACTTTAATCATATGATTAAAATTAATAATCAAGAAATCATACTTGCAATCTTCATTGTATGTTTATTTCGATGAATTTGTCGGGAAGTTAATAATATGTAATAATGTTGAAAGTTCTATTCCGGTTTTGGTCTAAAGAAGACATCAATTACAATTATTTTACATGACATACCTTACGTAGAAAATGGTCTTTTATTAAATTTCATAAGTATGATAATTGATTTATTAACAATTTATTCGTGCAACTTTTAGACGATGCATAAAAAAAGTATTTTTTATTAAATTTCATTACAAATTAAGAAATTATTAAATTTCATAAGAATGGTGAATAATTTATTAATATTTGATCCCTGCAATTTTTAGGGAAAACAACTTGAGTGATATAATAACATTGAAAAAAGGGCGTTTGGAAGATATCGACATTGGTGAAAAGAAGTTCGATGCAATAGTTTCCGAATGGATGGGATATTTTTTACTATTCGAAGGAATGTTAGATAGTGTTATTTACGCAAGGGACCATTATCTTTCACCCGATGGCCATCTCTTACCGAATAAATGTACTCTTAGCATCGTTGGAAGTGGTGATACAAGTAAATTTTCCTTTTATTAAAAAAAAAATACAATTTCATGTAAGATAACAACCATCTGTGAAATATGTAATTTTTGTTTTTATTTTTTTCTGCAGAACGTTATGTAGATTTGGTCGATTATTGGTCAAACGTGTATGGTTTCAAAATGAGTTGTATGAAAGCCGAAGTGGTACGTGAACCGAGCATAGAAATTTGTAACGTGCAAGATTTAGTAACGAGCGTTACTGAAATACAATCCTTTGATTTGTACAAAGTTGATACAAATTGCGTTAATTTTTCATCGGCCTTCGAATTGACTGTTAAGAAAACGGGTTCTTTGACGGCCATTATAGGATATTTTGATGTCTTCTTCGACTTGGATAACCCTGTGCACTTTAGTACCGGACCACATGCAACACCAACTCATTGGAAACAAACTGTATTTTCTTTGAGTGAACCCGTAAGCATTACCGAAGGTAAGCCCATCTAATTTCTGTGCCATTTTTGTAGCAATTAGTTTTGGTTAACAACCTGTTTAATGGTGTTCGTGATTACCACATAGCAGCAGGATAATCGCGAATATCAGGGATATTATTTTTTGATTAAAAGTGAATTTTGTTTTTACAAAGTAGCGACATTGATTATTTTAATTTACAAATGGCTAGTTTAACTTACTCAAATTTTACTACGACTCACATTTTATTTAAGGGGCTACATTTCACCTAGTCATAAAAAAAATAACAATTTCTAAAATACCTCGAAAATGGCTGGACCGATTTAATTATCATTTGGAGACTTTAATCTGCATTTAAAAAAGGCAGTTTTTGTCTTAGCAAATTATTTTTGAAACCTTACATTTATTTTTACAGTTGAAAACCGACCATACAAAAATCGCTATTTTTATTTAAACGACTGCAATTTCATAAAAAATCCTCATTTTCAAAATCGTCTATGTAGAAGACTAGATAATTTCGTAAACTTTGAGAAATTTTTACTATGGTTTGTGTCAGACAAGTCATGTATGAGCTACATCTGGTATCTTTTTCTGACAAGGTCTGACCCCAAGAATAAATATTTACGCCAATTTTAAATATTTATGAGAAATGTATTTTGATAAAACTTGTATTTTTATGCTTTAAAGTAAGAAAAACTAGGAATAATATTTATACATTACGTTTCCAGAAGAGAAACGAGAAAAAGACTTTTTTTGCTGCACTAGGTGTAGTAGCTCCTTAAGTAGCACTCTCGAAATCGTAATTTATACTCACTGCTCAATGGTCGGCCTTTAGTTGAATTTAAAGTCGCACATGAGGGCAACCTTACCGTTAAATTAAAATTTATGAATAAACAGCATTTTTCGCTGAGGAATAAACTCATGAAATATGGATCAATTTGTGTCTGAAGGACAAGGTACCAAAATAAATTTTATAAAAGAGAATGAAGGAACAAGAAAAATAAAATCTACATATTAGCCGGAAATCAAGCAAATCACGAACTTTATTGCAATAAAATTGAATGTACCAATTACACAATAAGTTCAATAGGTGAAATTTCGAATAATTGCTGTACACAAATATTCTTTGATGATTCTTATTATATTGAAGTTTACTAATAATTTCAATTTTGAACTTCAAATATAGAAATAATAATAATATACAGCTACTATATATTTATTAATAAGTATTGGCATAAAGAAAATTGAATTTGGAAGTATTCCTTTAACCCTTTCACTCCTGTCGGGATATATTTATCCCAAGCAATGTTCAAAAAATCCTAATTTTTATAAATTCCATTGAAATAGAATTGGGATATATAATCCCATACAATTTTTTCAAAAAGTTTCAAAAATGAGATTTTTTAGAATACATATTTTGTTTTATTACATTTAATAGAGTACATTCCCGTAATTTTTTTTCTAAAATAAAAATTTTAAACATCAGGAGTGAAAGTGTTAAAAGCACATTTATGAGTTGCTCTTCGATCGAAGACTCCGAGAACATTATTTGTATGTTGGGTTTAACCGAATCGACTAACGATGTGTCAAATTTTTACATTCTGCTTCCAGGCGAAGTAGTGACTGGGAAACTGATATGTCAAAGGCATGTGAAGAATATACGTGGATTGACCATCACAATCCAGTTGAAGAACACCAGTCAAGTGTATTATTTGGATTAGACACTGCTAAGCACAAGTGTGTACATACTTGGATGTGACCCAAGAAGCAGTTGTTTCGAGTGCCAAATTGTTAGCATCATCTTTTTCTTGTTGGAGAAACACACACACGCATATACATACATATATGTACGCAACCACCGTAGAAAACAGATTTTTAGAAAAACGAAGTTCAGGAAAAGCCTTTTCTCTCCACAGCTTCTTAAATCGTCCAGCAATTTTTTCGATATATCTACTTTACAAATCGACTACTTATTACTATCGTTAATGCAAATAACAATCTACGAAAATGAATTGATAATTTTAAGGATGTATACAACTGTCGAAGACAAAGAAAAATTCCACAGCAAGAGAACCAATCGTGGATATTCAATCAGGAATAATTCCTTCATAAATTAGCAGCTACTTTTGCAATTAGAAATCTATACTCGTTATTACAAATGCACCTTTTACAGTGTATTTTTGCAAGTGTTCAAATTCCGAAACTCACAGTTGTGAATACAATAGACCGAAAGCAAGATTTCGAAGGAACAAAAAAGTATATAACAGTTCAGAAGTAGGTTTTATTATAAAAACGAGCTTAAATAAATTAACAATTTGCATAACTGCATGTACATACACTGCAATTGAATTGAGAGGGATAACAAGTCGGACAGAAACGAGAAACTTATGAATTATCGTTATTTTGCTGCTAAATGAACAATATTCCTTTATCAACTACCATATCATCTTTATTGATCTTTACAGGTACACATATTTTTCAAAATCCGGCCTGCATATTTCGTACCTTATTTATACATATACATACATGTACAATATAAAGTTCATATTGATTTATGTACACTTTGGAGGATATATCAATTGAAAAGACAAATGGGAGTCCTGGGTGTGGTATGCAGAGATCGCAAATTGCTAAGTAATACAAATTAAAATTTGTATTTGCATATACCGCTCAAAAATTAGAAGCAGTCATATTTTTGTGTGACATAAAAAAATCTTTTGTTAATATTACGAAAGCAAGCGATTGCAATACATTTTTATTGTCATTATCGACTAATTTAGGTCGTTTATTTGAATTGCAATCGCCTGAGGTTTTTTCTAATATTAGTATATGTTTTTTTTACTATTTGTCAAGCTTTGGATTGTCATAGATAAATTTAATAAGTGAATTTTTATATTTTACATTGAAATTCCTTGCCTCTTTTAAACTTTTGAACGGTAGTGTATTTTCAACTAGCGATTCTTTTTTTCTTCAATATTTTATTGGACTAACAAATTGATGCTCTTTTTTATATATCACATCAATACTAATTAATCGTAACTGATTTATTAAAATTCAATTTCTTTTTCTCTATGAATTTGGCAACTTGCGAACTCTGCACGTTAGAAAAATTACAGTTGGTAAAAAGAAATCCTGTGATAAGCGTAATATTGCACCTGGAGACTTTCTCATCAAGTTTTATTCGTAATTGCAAATTAATTGATATTGCAAAAGGAATATTTTAATAGACTTTTTCCATACTAGAAGAACCTGTTGGATTCAACATTTTTGCCTGCCTCGTCTTTAACACCTTCTCTCTTTACAAGAAACTAAATTAATTAATTTCCACCTTCGCTCTTATGTAATACGTTTTGAAATATTTTATAATGTACTCGGTATGGGCTATGGGGAACCTGAAAAACCAGGAAAAGTCGTATGGAAATCCGTGAAAGTCATAGAGAATTGTAGGATGAATGTTGTATATCGAGACCTTTATTTTTCATAGATATTCTAAACAACTTCATTTCACTTAGCTATTTTACATTTCCCTCTACAAAAACTTCACAATTATAATGTCTCTATTCCGCGCATTCATGCAATCAATTTTACACTATGGTTCTTTTAGAGTATTTTGTGATGGCTTGAGTTCCTAAAAATAATGTTTTACCGGAAGGAAAATATTCAGAGCTGGGTGCGATTCCAGGAGGAAATATGACATATGCATAACATTATAAATAATGCATAAGGTAAAGGTAGCAGTAGTTGACGATTTTCTAAAAAAAACCGTAAAAAATAAGAAAATTAAATAAAAAATATGAAATTTAAATATAAGATGTGATGTTTTTATTTTGATGAAAGTGCACATCTTATAAAAATCTTATTTTTTTATGGTTTTTTAGAAAATGGTCAACTACTGCTACCTTTACCTTACATGCAAGAACTAAGAAGGATATATTCATTTGCAAGGGTTCTTTTTACCTAATGTAATATCATTATGGGGTCACTCAAGTTTAATGGTTTCAAAATTTTGATATTTTTTTTATTACATATTTCTAGAGTTAAGTATATTGAGAATATACTGTGAAGAGTAGACCGAAATTCGAAATATTAATGGAGAGAAAAAAAGAAAAAAAACCACTTTTTTCAAGACGGTGTGAATTATTTTCAGAAAACTATTAAATTAATCAGCCTGTAATTTTTAAACAATGTCATAGACACTTACAGTTCTGGCAGGGATTGCAACTAAACATTTTTATAAATAATTACTATGTTTATTTGAATCATTATTATTATTATTAAAAAAAGAAGATTTTTTAAGAACTCTGTTTTTTTGATATCTTATTATGAAAATTGTTGATTCCACTTCCGGCCATAGGGACAACTCTACAGAACAATAATAATTTCAATTTTTTTGTTTTGAGTCACTACAAGAGACTTTGATGGTGAAAAACATTACGAAAATATTATAAATTTGGTCTTAAACAATTTTTTTGTACAATGCAAGATACAAATATTAACATACAAAAATATAAAAAAGATCGTATTTGATTTTGTCGTGGAAACAATTCCTGGTCGTCGCACTAGAGTGACCCCTTAAAAAAAAATGAAATGCAAGTAGTATGTAAACCTCAATGCTATAAACAATAAGAAACAAATAATAATGATATAAAATTCTTCTGTGATATATTAGAAAGCCTAGTGATGTTACTCGATTTACTATGCACTATTTGAAATGCTTTAACAAAATATAAAATGATACGAAATTTTAAAGAACTAGTTTCGTTGAAACTTTAAATTGTTGTTTCTGTAGTTCAAAAAGGTTCTTAAAGTTCAAATTTGAATGCAAAAGCTATACTTAATTTTTTCAATAACTAAACAAAGAGTTTTTCAAAGAGTTTTTTATTTACTTTCACATTTTAATCCGCAGGATTAACAACAAATCAACAAAAATGAAAATTACGGTTTCTCTAACTGACAATGAGGCATTATTTTTATTTACCAGTTTTCAAATTTGATCTTCAAAAATGATATTTTGTGAAGAAAACAAAATGTCAATGCCAAAATGTTGACCAGCATTGCTTGAGATTCCCAATTAGGAGCAAATTAAAAGAATGCCTAGGGCAAAAAATGGTTCTCTCAAGTCTCCAAATAAATATACTTATGACCATTGAGACATCAGCGAATGCTTTTTCAATGTCAGGCCTCAAATGGTAGCAACTGCGGCTACCATTGCATTAAAACATTCCAAAGTAAACAATATGAGGACCACATGAAAGCTTATGGAAAATTCCACAATAAAATATTACATTACATAATAGAAAGTTGTTAGTATGATCAGAAATTAGTAATCAGGCCAAGAAACGATGCTGATTTTTACTCGCGTTAAATAAAAAGGACAGAGATACGTGGATACTATTTAATTAAATTAGTCAGTATTGGAAATCTATAGCCTTCGATGGAATAGAGCCTCAGAAAATTGAGTTGGTAGAGTTTTTATTCAAAAAAGAAAAAATAACACATATTTACTAATTCCACGCTCATAATCAATTGTTAATAATTTCTAAGTTTTTGCCTGTTGAAGCCTACTACATCGAATTTTCAAATTTGATTTGAAAATATTATTTATATAATACCTGTGAAGTATATGGTGGATACATAGTTGAGTAATTCGCTGGTACAAGGCAATATTTTTTATTGTAATACTATTGTACTAATTTTTGTTTCACATAATGTGATATATTTTAACATCTTATTTGCCGGGCAAAGGAAAAAACGACATGATATTATGACAATTGAATAATTCCACGCCGGACAAATTTCTATGCTTATCTCAGATTATGGTAATAATGACGTAGATATTTATAATGAATACTTACCGATAGTTAATGTTGGATTTCAAGCATCGAAATTCTCAGACATCAAAAAACAATTATCTACTATATACACCTGGCGACGTAAAAAAATAAGCTTTCTTTTCAATTTCTTTTTGGAAACAGATTTTTTATGCAATTGCATTCCAAGTTTTCTTTAATTTAAGGGACATTGTCGCCATATGTGACAAAATAAAAGAATTAATCGGTCCAATATCTACAATTTAAACTTTGCAGCTAATTTTTTTGAAACTTTTTATTTTTACTGCTGAAAATCAACAAAAATCGCTATTATTAATTAGACGACTGTTTTTTTTTGCTAGAAATCGATATTTTTAAATTTCAACTGTGTAATATTAAATAATTTCATAGAGTTTAAAAAATTATAAATATGATTTAATTGTGTCACATAAATCCCGTATTTTCCCAAGAAGGTCTTTGCCATTTTCAAAGATTTGTATTAAAAATTTATTTTCAAAATTGTTGTAACAATGTGCTTTAAAGTAAAAAAATCAGGAGTAATTGCATATAGATTAAGTTTCTAAAAAAATTGAAAATATGGATTATTTTTCATATCGCTAGATGTACGTAGCTCCTTAAGATACTACCAATGTAATTTTTAAAAGGCCTCTGAAACTGCGTATTTTTTGCATAAAATTATAACTTCCAATAAGTTAAAATATGAATAAAAGATGGTTCAAAACTTTAGCAAAACAAAGTGTTGAAATATGTATGTATAAGGAAAAAAATTATATTTAAACATCGATGCGATTGTCGACATGCGATGCAACAAATAATTACAAGGTTTAGTTTTTTTTCTCTGGTTTAATAACAAATAAGAAATACTGTAATGAAAAGAAAAAGAAAAAAGAAAAATATCATCTAAACAGTTTTAAGCACTCGGAGTGATTACGATACCTGCACAATAGGAAGAGAGAATTGTAGGAAATTCCAAGAGTTTCGCTAAACATTTTCAACTTAAAAGTTCGATAACTTCCTGAATTGCAACTATTTGTAAAATAGTGAATAAAAGAATAACGAAAAGAAAAGAGTATTTTCTTCTTGCTTAACGTATACGTAGGCATCTGTTTATTTTACACTTACAGTTGAAGAGTATAAATTTGACTGTATAAAATATATTAACAATAAAAAATTTTATCTCTATGAAATTTTCTTGACGTAATGGAAATGAAATAATTAAAAGAAATGTGATAGAATCTGAAGTAGAGGTAAAAAAATAATACGATTATCATTGACGGAAATTTGGATTATCGGTTTGCCATCCTTTCGCATTAGGTCCGAATTGATAAACCAATCTTCGTCCTAGCACCGGAAGGAAGATTTTACTTTTGTAATAATACCTGAAATCAGAGAACAATTTTTAATTCAACTTTCCTCCTTATTTTTACTTTTATTTTTATTTTTATTAATACTTCTACTACTACTGCTACTCCACTACTACTACTATTATTATTATTACTATTATTATAATTATAATTATTATTATTATTAGGTTTCAGCATTTGTTAATTGTAAACTGTTAAAATATGAAATACAGTCGAATTTTTTAATTGCAAAGTCGATATTTAATTTATTACCTCATGGCACGGCTCAACTTCTCATAGGTCATCTTCGTATTCCCTTTACGGGAACCCCATCGTTTGGCAACTTCGTCGCTTCTGACGAAACGGAACTTCGCTTGGGAATAATCTTCCCAACATATTAAACTTGGACACGTTTCTCTGTTACGTAATAAATCCCTAATGAATTCCCAAAGCTTCCCTTGACTGACAGCTGCAAAAAATGAATAAACACCGAATAAGCATCGATCCTTCCAAAACTGTATCCGCAGAAATTTGAGTTTTTCGACTCGAAGATTGTCACTCGTCACTTACATGCTTTTCTTGGTTTCAGTACTCTCGGCCTGCCGGGTGAACGTTTCCGTATTACTTCTACACTGTTATCGGATTCTGCATCTGAAAATGTTATATTATCATTTTCCTACTGATAAGAACATACTTATGAGTTTCAGATGTTGCATTGACAACCTTCGATTCAAACTTACCAGAAATGTTGTGACATCCCAGTCGACTCAGTTCATCTTCCGACATGGGGTTCTTCATCTCGAAAGCTGAAACTGATAAAATAATTTAAATTAGTTGGTCCTTGGTGTATAATGAACAAACTTCATTCTTTGTTTTTTTTTTTTTTGGAAGCGGGAAGAAACGAATCCAGAATTGATAAAGAAAAATACTAATTCATAAATTGCTTGAGAAAAAACGAAAAATTTTCTGGTAACAAATTTCGAGGTATTTGAAAAACCGTTTGTTGGTGCATGTGTCGCAATTTTTTTATTTAAAAATTCTATTTAAAAATTTTATTTAAAAATTAAAAAATCAAGCATTTTCAAATAAGACATTAAATTGTCCTAGTGCTATTGTCCCATATTTTCGAAAAAATCATTTTGCGCAAAATGACAACTAACCAAATTTTCATCTACGATTTGTAGCCGCTAAAGAACGCCCATTTTAATAAATATAGCCTTAAAAAAATAAAAATAAATAAATAAACTTGCTTGAAAAAAATAAATAAATATATACTTTCAAAATATCACTCAGTAAATTACATAAACATTACCAAGAATAAAATCAGGGCCTTAGAAAAAAAAACAAGAAGAAAGTACATTCATTAAAATTCATTATCTTTAAAATCAGTGTAATTGCGAGCACGGCGAGATTCTTTTAATTTGTAATACTCGAATACTTGGTTGTTTTCAGCAAGATAAGTCTCGATAACTCACGTGGATTCATAACTTGTTGGGAATGAAGAAGATCGTACAAGCCGCTTCCATAAATTGGATCGTGCGCTATGAAGTTTTCTCTCGAAAAAGTAACGAGTTCTTTTCCTGGTACAGCCAAAGTATGTTGAATGCAACTGTACGGTTGTCCCATGTGAGATGCAGCGGATATCAACCAATTTATCGTTTCCTCTTGACACCAGTCCTTAATCGGTTTATCGGACCAACCGGTTCCATCAATTTCATCATTTTCGTTACCTGAAATTTCAAATATAATTTCAGAATTTTCATCAAAATACGCTACGCCATCGAAGCAGCTTCGTTATCATTTTCAGGTATCGATAGTTCCACTTCGCTATGGATAATTCCCAACACACAAATAAAAAAAAAGCCTAAAATTTTCAAATTTCAAGGTATTCTTTCGTACGAATCTTATTTCTTTGAAACAGATACACCGGATTAATAGGTTTAGTTTAAAAATATTTGTATTTTACAAAGCTACAGCATTTTTCGATGAATATCCAACAATTAAAAAGAACAAGGGTTCGCGTACAGATGATTTTTTAACAGGTATTTTTATCGATACTTATTTTAGTGAATTATAATCAATTATAATGAATTATTATTCATTATAATTATTTGTAATTAGCGATATTCGAGAATTATACCATCGAGCAAATAAAAGGAACAAGGGTTCGATATGGATAAATTTTTAAACGGGTATTTTTATCGATACTTGTTTTAGAGAATTATAATGAATTATAACAAATTATTGTTCATTATAATTATTTGTAATTAGTGATATTCGAGAATTATAAAAGTTGCGTCCCATTCGATTTTGAATTAAATAAATTATGTCTCCGACACTGTTTCTTTTGCAAAAAGGTCGAAATTAAATCGGTGAAAACGAGTAATCGTAATTACTAGAGATCTAAGTTAATAAAATTTCTTGCTAATTAGGGTAAGGGTTAGAGGAAGAAAGAAAGAGAAATATTCAATACCTAAGGAACATATTTTTCTCGTCGACTCATAAAACCTGGAATTTGTGTTATCGTTCTTTTTAGGCACAATCGAGTCCATATCCAGTAAAAAATGGTCATTGTCATCTTCATTGCTAAAGCATTTAAACACTTGTTGCTGTTGAAGAAAAAAGTCAAAGTAAATAACTTTGGTTCGTACTTTTGAAACTTTAAAACTAGTGCGATGAAAACGAATGAATTGCAAAAGTGGACGAATAAAGGGAGAAAAGCAATGAAAATGTAATCGCTCCGAGTACATGGTAAATTCTTACCTCCGACAAATCGTATATTTGATCGATAAAAGTATTCATTTTTGCCCTCGCTGAGTTCACTAGATAAGAGACCGATAATTTATGATAACAAAAATATCGCACTTCACAGAAACTGTAATCCTTTCATGGAATCCCCTTGTGTTTTTGGATAACTCCGTGAAACTTCCAATCCCAATCTTATCGGTTACAAATTTCAAAAATTCAAATCTTCATATCGACGGGGAAAATAAGAATCCCTTTCCACGCGGTTTCCTCGTACCCGGATAAGCGCTTAATTTTTTGATAAAAAGGGATAACAACGTAACCGTGTGATATTTTTTTTCTTGAACTCGACTCCTTGGACGGTAAGGAGTATGGTAAGTATCACGTTGGACTGCCTTTGAATGAATGTAAAAAGCCAAGAGATATGAAGTAGAAGGACAGAAGGTAAATACGGCACATTTCGTTTTTAGTCGTGTAATGTTAAGTAGTAGGGGTACATGCTTGAGGTCTCGGGGATTTCCAGCTTTATGTAGCCGACCAATAGGTATTTTGCCATCCTCTCTTCTCTCTTTATACATCGTATTAATGACGCAACGTATCACCAACATTTATTTATAGCTTGTCTGGCTCCTCGTTCATATACGTTGCTGCTCTACCACGTTTTTTTTTCTTCTTCTTCGGAGTAGGTAGAGAAGCGAGAAGATAATGCGGTTTGCTGGGACTGGGATACCCCGTAAATTCCAGTCTCTGTATGTACTTCTCTCCTTTTCTCCTTTTTTCGTCAAACGAATTAATGACGATGACGCTGATGACACACTCTTTCTCGACGAAATCATGCAGATTCTCATTCGACTCTTTCGGATTAGCGTTTTTTCCAGGAGAATGCCTCGCACCTGCAAAATAGCAGGAGACAAATAATAACGTATTTTTCTTTTCATCAAATTCGACAAAAATATATTAAAAAAAAAAGAGCGCAACGATTTAGCGAATTACAAAGAAATTCTTTGCCAGATATTTATTTGTAATTCACTACATTTTTTTCCAAGACATTCATTCATCCAGGTAGCTTATGAAAGTCAATTCCAAGTTGTTAATCATCAACAAGTTCCTTTGCGTGTAAATTCTGACAAGGAAAAATCACGTACAACCGATTCCATATAATGACTCTTATACTTTGAATTCTCCGATAAAACCACGGCCACATATACGTACATAAGTTAAACGTTTGGTGTGTGTGTGTGTACCTGCGTCACGTGAATGGTCGTTATGACGTTTATGAATCATTTTAGAACTTATAACTTTGCGGTTTTAATTTTCTTCCTCTTTGATAATAATTTATCAAGTCTTTTTTGTTCGTTGCAAGTAATATTCCCTTGCTGCCTCGGGTTGCTCGTGTGAAACGCATATATGAAATGGGTGCTTTCGTGAAAAGCAGGCTGCGACGGAAATGACTGCTTTACTTGAACAGTCTATTTGAAAATTAGAAACCAATTGAAATGCCGTTTTATCCGATAATGCCGTCGTACTCTTATCTTTCACCGTTCCTTTTCCTTGTTTCCTGTGTCCGCGTATGAGTCAAGCTTACTTCTTATCCTCGGACGATGCTATTTGCGAAGCAAGATTTACAAATTTTGCCACATAGTCTAAGCTATTCTCGCCCATTAAACATTGCATGTGTGTAACAACCTGCAAGAGATAATAAATGTTCTTATTAACGATTCATTCAAGTAAACTAGCCTGCCGTTCGGTTGATATTTGGTTTTTGTATTTCGAAAGGCAATGTAACGATATTGGCTTTTGTTTAACGATTTTTCAACAGAATTATCTTGTACAGGGTGGGAATTGTCAATTGAATGGGTCACCTCAAAAACGTTGTAAGGTACAAATTGCAAATTGTTGAAAAACCCTCGAAAATGAAAAAAAATAACCTGATGGATTTTTTTAAACAATTATTTTTAAAAATGGATGGATTATTTTAAAGAAATTCAGAGCTTATGGGTCACCTCAAAAACGTTGTAAGGTAGAAATTGCAAATTGTTGAAAAACCCTCGAAAATGAAAAAAAATAACCTGATGGATTTTTTTAAACAATTATTTTAAAAAATTGGATAGATTATTTTAAAGAAATCCATCAGGGTCACCTCAAAAACCTTGTAAGGTACAAATTGCAAATTGTTCAAAAACCCTCGAAAATCATAAAAATAACCTGATGGATTTTGTAAAACAATTATTTTAAAAAATGGATGGATTATTTTAAAGAAATTCACCAGCTTATGGGTCACCTCAAAAACGTTGTAAGGTACAAATTGCAAATTGTTCAAAAACCTTCGAAAATGATAAAAATAACCTGATGGATTTTTTAAAACAATTATTTTTAAAAATGGATGGATTATTTTAAGGAAATCCAGAGCTTATGGGTCACCTCAAAAACGTTGTAAGGTACAAATTGCAAATTGTCCAAAAACCCTCGAAAATGAAAAAAATAACCTGATGGATATTTTTAAACAATTATTTTTAAAAATGGATGGATTATTTTAAAGAAATCCATCATTTTCGAGGGGTTTTGAACAATTTGCAATTTGTACCTTACAACGTTTTTGAGGTGACCCATTCAATTTATGGAGCTAGAGTTATAAACAATACGCCTTTTCCTTGACTTTTTGGAAACTTAATGAATTTCATTATTTCTAGCTTTCGCTATTTTAAAGAGCCTCGTTGCATCATGTGTCAAAATAATAGAGATAATCGGTCCAATATCTACGCCTTAAATTTTAAACGCGTTTTTCTAAAACACGTGTTTTCAAAAAGCGTTTCAAAAATATCTAAAAAATGACTGGACCGATTAATTTATAATTTAAAGACCTTAACCTACATAAAAAAGACTGTTTTTGTCTTAGCAAATATTGTTTGAAAATTTACTTATATTTTTACAGCTGAAAGTCGAAAGTGTGTCGACAAATATTTTCAGAATTTCGTTAAATTTAAAAATTCTTTTTACCCAAAGCTGACTATTCACAGCCCAATGCTGCTTAACAAAGTATTCTAGAATTATCCTGGAATTGTGCAAAAATTATTCTAGAATTTATGATTTAAACTGACATATGGAAAAAGTTGATAAAAAGTAACAATATTTAAAAAACGTAGTCTGCGATTCTAAATAAGGCACCGACAGCCAGATACCTAGGTGACATTGAGTGTACATATACTGCATAAAATGTTAAAGAATAACAAATGAAACAATATTTCGCATTTGCAAGTAAGTATTCACCACGGTTTTGTTTTGAGGCGCAATTATACTTCTAAATGCGTACGATAATTTCAACATATTTCGAGATACAAATCGTCAACCAGACACGAGTAGTGCATATCAATATTTGATAACATCTCTTCGTTTTGATGTTGATCCATCACAGGAAATAATCTTTAACTTGTATTCGAAAAATAAATAGAAAATAAAGTTCTTGTTATAATTGCGATAATTTTTAAGTTGGTCGTTGAAAATCCAAGATAAATTAAGTATGTTATCGCTCGAATGCCCGTATGTACACCAGATTCATGCAAAATCAATGAGCTACATATATTTCACTGTTGAGTCGGAAGCACAAAAATCTCAAATACGTATTATACTATCTTTTATTGCAAATTAGTTGTGTTTCCGGGAACATACTTAAATTTACATTGCATTTTTTACACTACGCGCGATACGTTCTTATATAACTTTAGTTACATCACTCTACGGTAAGGGCTTCAAAAATTGACAGAAAAATGTTATTTTTGAATTTATTTAAGGGATTGCACACGTCCAACCTTTGAAAAAAAATATATGATTTTGGGGAATGTTTCTTGAAGGCGGTAATGTGATAATTAAAGATGTGCACATTACGTATAATTAATTTGTTCTTAAGCTACAAGAAAATAAGAATAATAATAATTATTAGTTTTATTAATATTATTATTATTATTATTATTATCATTATCATTATCATAATTATTATTATTATCATTATGATTATCATTATCGTTATCATCCACTTTATGTTATTTTCTAGACAACTGGAGAAAATAAAAAAATGAATTAAATGCATTAATTAAAATTGAAGCATTAAATATAGACATGCTTGGGAGAGTAAAATTAATTTTAAGCTATTTAAGCACAAATTTAAACAAAGCTTTTTGGAATATTTTATATTGTTGCAAAACCGTCTGTACGTATTTCACACTATTTTTTTTAAATCAATTGTATAGAAAGTATCGAATCGAACGCTAGAAGCGGTAGAACTTGTAATTGCTAAAAAAGCAAAGTGCCAAGAATTTATTGTGACACTAAAATTCAGATTGTATAAAGATTTTCAGTAAAAAAAAGGCAAAAAAGCTCGAGATTGTTTTTTTTTAATACTTACATCCGATGGAGGATTCGGGACTTCTATGGAATTCACGTCTCCCGTTTGACTTCTTTGGCAAGTTTTTATAGGAGATTCTAGCTGTCCTAAAAAGCTACTCAATGAATAATCGGCAACCTGAAAATTTAACTTTGCAGTTATACAGCCGTAAATAGTAGCGATGAACAAATTCACTGGTAAAGAAAGCATTGTCCAAAGATGCAATTTTCGGCGTGGCACGAAAAATGAGGTCTTAACTTAAAGTGTCATGGAGAATGTGTAAGTAAGCGAATAAATGTAATTTAATATTTCGCTAGGTAACAAAAATTATGTTAATTTTTTTAAATAATTTTCATAGTACGAATTTTTACACTTTTTTGAATTTTCACAAATTCATTATATCAACAAAAGAAATTCTGAATGATGCTTATTTATTTAAGCTCAATTGAATGGTATTATTATACTATTTTTCTCCAGAAGAATGATTTTATATATTATAAATTTTTATACAATAATTTTAATATAAATATCTATTATTTTCATAAAAAGAGTTCCAAAAAACTGCGTTTTTTAAAGCTTACCTCGCTGTTAAGCCACTGCTGCTCCCCTTCCTTGAGAAGTTGCGTAGCACTAGTGATTATTGAATTGGAAGCTTTAGCTTCGTCGTTATTTGGTAAAATATCCAAGAAATTTTTTCGATTGATTTCAAAGGAATTACTATCGTCACTGTTACTTGACACTTTCTCATTGACCGTTACATTGATGTCACTGACGTCCGATTTGGAATCTGTCGCTGTCACGGAAACTGCTTGTGGAGTTGTTGCAATTCCAGGTATTATTGGCAACACTCTTTGTACTACAAGACTTTTCTGTCTTACCGTGCGACCTCTTTTACAAAATCGTGTTTGAAATTTCTGTAAATTAAAAAAATTTGTGCAAATCGTTATACATTGTAATCTCGATTGCTCAATTCCATCATTATTATTATTATTTTTGTTATTATTATTATCATCGTCGTCATTACCATCAACATTATATTATTTCCTACACAACTTTCCTTCTAAGGTTTTAAGGAAAATAAAATCTTAGAATATACTAAAGAAACTGTAAAAAACTTAAAATATGGATTGAATGCAATAATTCAATATTTAAAAATTAAATATATATACTTGCTTGAGTGTATAAAATTCATTGTATACTATTCAAGAATAAATTTAAACAAAATTTATGTTTTCGTTAATTTTGCTAACACTACAACTATGAATAGCGAAATTTTCTAACAAACGAATTTTCAATTATCACAGAACGTACAATATATTCTGCGATACTTGAATTAATTTTGCTAAATTAATTTCAAGTCGAGCTTTTGTTTTTTAAGTAACCTGAGCCATGTAAAAGCAGCTAGACTGCTTCTACGGTTGTTACATTTACGCATATCTGTGTAATATTTTTCTGGAATAAATAAATAAATAAATAAATTCAAAGCTACGAAATAACATACGAGTGCTGCATGATTCCAAGATGGAAATACATACAATGATAGAGTTTGTTTTACCCAAGGTCGCATGTTTTTATCGCGAGATATGGAGGTCATCAACCTTTTTTCGAAGTGAGTCGTCATATTTTCATTACCTCTAATATCGTGTCCTAAAAAAAGTCTCTTTAATTCAACTGTCCCTAAAAACCTGACCTTCCTATAGCCCTAAATTGCAGTCAGTTGGTGTCAAATCAACTCTTTTGGCACTACTTTCAATTTGCGAAATGTCGCGGCGAAGAGTTGACAATTTCCAAAATTCTTGGCTTGGAAGCCGTGGAGCCACTGGACTTTTTTCGATGGGGAAAATTGAGATAATATATTATAAAATATTTAAAAAAAAATAGTAAATAGTTAAGGCTCGCTTGCAATTTATCCTACATTTATACAATACATGGGGTAACTGAGGGTCAAATTCAATAAAACGTAAATGTGCCCAGTTTCCAAGATAATTTGCAAGAGACATCTTTAAGGATGCAAAATTAAATCTTAGCGGAAAATACAAAGGCGCGTTACATCAATGACACCTGTAACTACGCTGCAATCGGAAATTCGAAAGGTGTGTTACTTCATGCCTTAGAAAATGAATCATTATATTTTGCATTCGAATTACAATATCCAAGGTCATGTTGTTGTAGGTCGCCCAAATTGTTTTTCTTTTAAGCTACTACATATATATTATAACAAAAACATGCTGACTCACTTCAAGAAACGCCGATGTGCCTGATATCTTGTGGAAAAAAATTGCTCGATCATCGTAGTTCCCCTTTGGATTAAGCAACTTTTTCCAGAAACACTTTTTCGTATCATTGAATTCTTAGAAAATAACCAGCTATTATTCAAAAAGTGGGTATTTAGGGGAAAAACTAGTTCCTTACTGATACTACTGTCACATTGGACATCGAAACTTATTGTCAGTGACAGTAAAAATGAATCGAAAAATAAATTGGCTAAATCACCCAAATTTCCGACTTCTTTGTGGCTTTATCAGCCGAAAGTAAGGAAATCTGAGACTGCCTGATAAAAAGTAACCGCCTGGGAAAGTATTTGTTAATACACTTTAAGAATTAATTGACGGCACGTTAAATTTATCATGTCAAATTTTTTCTACATCTGATAAATTAGAGGAATGTGTTTTTTTAAGTATCCCCTTCTTGGCACGAGAATTCCACTCGGTTTTTTAATTGTCTCAAATATCCGCGTACTTTCCAAACTTGTAATTTATAAAAAAAAACACAACAAAAACCTTTCTGGTGTTATTAAAATTGAGCGTAATATTTGTGAATGTATATCTATAAATTTAAGATTCAAATATATGAAATGTGAAGATGGAAATTTGTAAAATAATATTATAAAATTGTTAGATCTGTACGATCGTGATAAATATTTTTAAAAAAACAGTAAATAGTTCAGGTTGGCTTGCAACTTATCCTACACTTATACAATACGTGGGGTAACTGAGGATCAAATTCAATGAAACGTAAATGTGCCAAGTTTCCAAGATAATTTACAAGAGATATCTTTAAAGATGTAAAATTAAATTAAAAATGGAAAGCTAACTCTCCTTTTTGTTCACTTACATCAAGAACTCCGATTTTATGATAAGCTTGAGGTATCAAAGGCATTTTAAAAGTCGACTCTTTCGTTGAAGGAATTCGAGTTGAAACTACAGTTTCGTTGGATCCACAAGTAGTGCCGTACATCTGCAAATAAAATGAATAAATTGGTCATGGATTTATAGAAGAAAAACATTTTAAAAACTCAAAAGCTATAAAATTGACAAACTTCAAGCTATAAAAATGACAAACTTGAACATTTGTCTTTTAACAAATTCGCCATAGACGAAGAATTCTTCTTTTGACGCTCTTGCATTAAGACTTTGCCGTCCGCACGTTTGATCGGGATTTTTTCACGTGGTGCCGGTATAAATCTTTATGTACGACACCAACGTGGTGCCACCGGCGCTTGCCCGTTAGTTTTCGCATGGCACTAATGTGGTACCACCAGACGGCATAGCGTTAATATATTGCTTTGTAAATGGAGCAAATTAATTTTTATATTTATTGTGAACTGATTAAAAATATACATTTTTACGTTAATTTGTAATAAGATTTAGCGTTAACTAATTTTTTTCTCAAAATGAACTTGTCCCACTTTCAAGAGCAACAGCTCAAATATTGTATTTGTTTCTTACTTTATTAGTTCCATATGTGTGCTTAGCTAAAGACAGGACTTTCTGCAATGCTAAACTCAAACAATCATTATCCAAAGCCGCTTTTTCACAAGTAGACGATGTTCCTTTTGTATTAGAATCCCACCAGTATTCGAGAGAAACCTTTGAGTCACGTCCAAACTTAAACAAAAAGGAAAATTCTAATTGTAAAACATTTAATTTAACAAAAAAAAAATAAATCGATCAAACATATTCTTTTAAAACAAATAGTATTTTCGACCTCAGCTGCCTTAAAATATCATTTTTCGTGTAAGTCTTATTACCTATACAGAAACCAATTTCATCTAATCTGAGAGTTAAGATCAAAACATCAATATTTTTCTTGCGATTCTATAGTACAATTGAAAGGATAGATGTTCATATTTTCGCTGAATCTTATCAAACTCGACCGATCAAATCGAATTACACCGATTTGATACGGCATTTTAAAGCGAAAAGCTATTTTTTTTTGTTCATTTATTTACTCGATCCTTATTACATAAGTACAATAACTACACATTGATGTATTTGGCAAGGATACAAGATATCTGAAGTGTATATACATACTTAACACTAGAACTACCACACCAGTCATTTTGACTGGTTTCACAATTTTATTTTATTATCCCTACTTCATGTTACATTTTTTCTTCGCAATGATGTAATGATTTTTGGAGAGATAGCTAAATGACTAATATAATGAACTTTAATTTTGTTTTTTTAATTTAAAATAAAAGTCATTTTTTTTAAAGTAGAGATAGCTACGTTTCAACTGTCGGTAGTTCTAGTGTTAATAATAATTGATTGATTGATTTGAATTTTATATCAAATAATTGCCACTTGACTCATATCGTTGTTTTGGAATAAATAAATATTTTCAAAGAAATGTGATAACAAAACTGAAAATTGTCTTACCATTAAAAACA
Organism: Gasteruption jaculator; assembly: GCA_949825005.1. Lineage (NCBI taxonomy): Eukaryota > Metazoa > Arthropoda > Insecta > Hymenoptera > Gasteruptiidae > Gasteruption > Gasteruption jaculator. The sequence goes on from OX463770.1 coordinate 4,692,101, forward strand.
AATCTCCCACCGTGATGGTATTCGCTTCTTCGATAGTCCAACCTTTACGTATCCTTTCGACAGTTTCTCTGCCGGGAAATCTATTGGGTTCTTGTGAGTGTTCCAAAGTCGATTTTTCAAAAGTACTATTTACTGGTTCTTTAACGGACACATTTATGGTACCGTTAGCGTCAATTGCATCAATAACATCACTGTTATTATCGTTACTTGTAACTGAATCCTCAATTTTGTTGTCCTTTATCGTCAATCGTTTATCTAATTTATATTTCTTAATAGCTTTTTTCCCAAAACTTTTTGTATATTGCACCGAGCCTAATAGTTCTTCACTCGAACTTTTTAATCCTAGTCGTTTTTCATATGAATTAAAACTAACACTGTTACTGGTCAAATATTCTCCTAAATTCACTACCGGAAGTGCTATTTTGCATCCTTCGAGTGGAGTCACTCGTAAAAGGTACGTATCTTTTACATCTTCGTGAATTTCACTTTCTTGGTTTGTATACTAAATTATAATGTTAAGGAATATTTCGCTATGTAGTTTATTCTTTTATTAAACCGAATAAATAAACTTAGAAAAGGCCTTATTTTTTTAATCGTAACATAATTTGATATGTGCAATCGAATCGAGGTATTGCGTATCGTATCGCATTACTGAAACTAGAAAGTTAATCGCTCAAAAACTGAACTTTTCTTTCTAATTAATTACAAGGAAATGAAAACAAACCTAGAAACTACAAAGTTAAATTTTGGCTAGATAATGAAAGAAATTTGTTTTTGTTTTGTCTTGTCACATTGTAATCGTGTTTTCAGAAATTTCAAATTTTACCTCAAGCATTTTCTAATTGTTCTGACCTTGAATATTACTATTCAACAATTCTTTTTCTTTTAACGCATTCATCGCTTCTTCTGCGTTCAAGTACCAACATGCATCCCTGTCTTACACGTTTCATTCATTTTCTCTCTGTCTCTCTCTCCATTTATCTTCTATTTTCATTATTGATAATTGTTTCTCGTATAAATTATATATATATGTATATATTCTTCTTTTCTCTGTATAATTTATTTATCATTAATTTTCTTGTAAGTACGTACTCCTTCAGGAGTTCTTCCATTTCTACGAAAACCAAAGTAATCATGTATCAAAGATTTCTTATCTTTTACGACTATCTGTCTTTTTACGACTTTGATGAGTATATTTTATAAATTTTTTCTATTATGCATGTATACTTCCTGTTCTGAGCATGTCGTATTTCAAAAATATACCTTCCAAAAATCTCTTGTACATTTTTAAACTCCCACTTGAAATACAATTATTTTCAGTGTTTTGCTACTTTTTAATGACTTAATTGTAGAACTTAACCCTTTCCACTCCGAGAGAATTGCTTGTACGTGTAAAATGACTCCGTAGCCGAGCCTACGGAGCGTTAAGAGTTAAAAAAGTAAAAAATAGTAGACCATATTAGAGCAAACGTTTGTTTCGAACTTTAGCACGAAGATATCTGTGACGGTGTGGTATGTTTTCAAAGGATACTGATTTATACTTAGGGGGTCTCCATCGTTGCTGCAAGAAAGTTAACAGGCTCGATAGTCTTCGTTGCATCGGCACAAGAGTCCTCACTCTAGGATTCATGGCGGCTGCCTGTACTTGCCACCAAGCCATGTTATTCCCAGGTCGTAATTCTATCGTAACTTTTGCTGGCAATTTTATTTCTTCTTGCCAGTCTGTAACAAGCAAGAGAAACAAAAATATAATTCATTTTGTATTTATTTCTATCAAGAGCATTTTGTCCTTAAGAAGTAAAGAAATTTTATTTAATTCACTTGATTTCAATTATAGCTAAAAAGAAAAGATTCACTTTTTTCTTAATTCTCATGACTTAATTCTATAAATTCTACAATTTGAAGTCTGCACTGACTTTCAAAAGGCTATAATAATTTTATTTGGAGACTCGAGAAAACGTAAGTCCAAATTAATACAAAGACAATGGAAAATAATAATTACTTAATTTATTTAACGAATTTCTGATTATCGTAAACGTTGCAAATAAATGAAAAAAAAAATTGTTTCACTACATACCTTCCAGTTGATTTAACTTTCTTAAAGCTCTACAAATTGGTGTCTTGATTCTCATAGTTTTGCCTCGAAATCTTACTTGAGTGGACCCCCAATAAACTAATTCATTTAATTTTAATAGCACCTTTTCACGAAGACGTGGAAGTTTTCTTCGTAGCTCTCCATAATTTATTAATCCATAAAGTTCTTGAGACGTTTTTTTGACATCTGTAAAAAGTTTACATTTTTCTTGATACAGCGACAAACAAAAATAATGCAAATATTTTTTTAGATACATTGCATTTCACTATTAAAGTTAAGTTTTGAGAAAATTGTCTGTTAAAGTTTCCCACAGTTCATTTTCCTAGGAAAAAAGAGAAATCGAATAAAATTACCTTCGGAAAATTTTAAATGTTTTGATATTTTAAGCCAAGTCCGATGATAAAAGTGTCGTATTTGTTCCTTATTCTTTATCATATTGTCCGGCAATCCTTTCTTCTTACCCTGACTCAAAAAATAACTTTGCAAAGCATCGAAATCTTTGCCATACTCATTAATGGCTTTAAAGAATGTGCTTTTGTCCTCCAATGACCACAATTCGCAAGAACGCTTTACCGATCTTACTAGTTTTGCTTCAGCTACATCTTCTTCCTTTGCATCTTTAAACAAGACATGATAGAAAATTAAAAATGTTTTTAACACTTTACCGACCGCTAACAATTCAATAGTATTTGTGCGTCTGACCAGCCGCTCGATGATATTAATACTAAATTATATTTATTAAGGGTTGGCGACAAAAAGCCGATTGATAGGCTATCGGTCGGTAGGTGTTGGCAACAAAAAAGCCAATTAATAGGTTAGCGGTCGGTAAAGGGTTAAGAAAAAATGGAAAAGCGAATCTTCCTACTAACCTTTTTTCTCAGAAACTTGGATGGCTACGCTCGGGTCCAGTCTCATTTTTTTATTGCTCCGTACAAGCTTAACTTGTGGAATTTTTGATTCTGTTAAAGTTTTCGTATCAACATTAATTAGCGAAACTGCCGAAGGTGGGATCACTTGGATTTCATCTTTCTTCACAGTTGTCCCATTGTTTACACATGCCGTTGTTGGATTTTCGTCGAGTTTAGTGACTCCTTCCATCATAAACAGACTAGAACTTCACTCTTTCGTCATTTTGTAAAATATGGAAATCACCTGAAATAATGAAATTAACGAAAATTAGAATTTAACATTTTATCCATTTTAAACATGGTTTGGGTTGTTTCCTTAGTCGTGATACTTTAAATATTAAATTTTTACATGTTATAAGTAAATAAGGAGAGACTAACCCGATGGAATGTAGTCTGGGATGAGATTTAGATTGGAAACTTCAACCAAATGAACTGATACTCTTTTTATTTGCAAATCTGGTAATACCAAGCCAAAGCTATTTAAATAATTTTTATTGCAAATCTTATAATACCAGGACAAAGCAATTACTATAGTACCCCTTTTAGGGATACATGGAAAAATAACCGGCAACCTGAATTTATCCATTTGACCACATACAATGAGCTAGACTATTTCTATGTTGGTACATGTATGCGTATCTATGTAATATTCTCTAGATATAAATAAATAAATAAATACATAGCTATTTTATACATAACACTAATAAAAAAGTAAAAGAAACTTACGATTCAATTAGGGAATGCATAATGTAAATATTTCGCATTATCTTTTTAAACTCACGTCTGATATAGTAGCCAAATAAAAAAAAAGGTACGTTTACTAAATACGGAAAAAAAAACTGAGTAAAGAGTACGAATATAAAAAAAAACACAACAGCTACAATTATGTTCGAGCTCTTTGGCTCTCTATGGCTCTCGGTAAAACGAAAGCTTGAATTTTGTAGCATTTGTAGATGGCGGCAGCGGTGTTCGATTTTCAAAGAACTTGTTTGGTAATAAAGTAATTATCAAAATTGATAATGATGACATAATGAGGAATGAAATTATAAGATCAAGAAGCTATTGTTAAATGTAAACAAAAATACTTTTAAGGTTAGATATAATAAAAGAAATGTAATAGGAAAGCGTAAAAAAAAGGACAAACGTTAAGCACAAAAAAAGCTGAAAGTTCATATATATATAGTGCAAAAGGTGAGACCACAATGGAAAAAAAAACCGAAAATATCAAATGGTACTCTAGGCGTTGAAAACGTAAACAAATGTTATTTTAAAGGTAAGGTTATGTTACAAGTGTACTGCAATTGTATGTACAAACGTCAGGCACCAAAACACAGAGAATGTAGTCGTACGCGTTTACTTTTAACTGTCAGATGGTCAGGCGCTTCATAATGCCGATGCTAAACTGTCCACTGGCGAATAGCGACTGCTCAGAAAATCAAAGTTAATTGGTACTTCGGTACATACTTGGGTAATGAATGGTAAATAGCGATAACTGGTAAGTGATAAATGATCGATGAGACGGTTGCATCCTTGCAGATGGAGTTGGTGTGAAGAGAAGAAATTTTTAACAACACGTTTTCCGATTTATTTAAAACTATGGTGTAATTCGTTGAATTTTCAAGTAATTACGCAAAGTCATTAGATTTTTAACAATGACTAATTAACAATTAGTTACAGCTAGAGAGTAATTAGTTAGTCTTCGACTCCTTCAGCCTTTTGAAAATCAAATACCCGCTATTTTCCCGCTTCAGGTACCACGTGACTCTTATTCCATTTCTAATCCAATTCTCCAATGGCCAATGGCACGTGGTCTTGCGAATTAACCATGCTATAAAGACAAAGGTTAGCTGGAATCGTGTTTGACCACTGCGCATTGTACCAGTGACGTCATGATCGTGCGAAATACTGGAACATTTGTTTTAGATTAATTATTTTGTAAATATGTATTACAGTTATATATTATGTTTTTGTATTATCAGGTATTAAATATATATGTTTTAAAGTAGAATCTTTTTTTATGAATGTTTCAAACTAAAATAGATTTAATAATCAGATACTTGACGGTCCTTTATTTTCCTTTGTTTTTATGTTCGACCGGATTATAATGATGTATAATTTATTAAACGTTTCGAAACTGTTGACAATAATTTAATAATGTTTTAGACAGCGATCATCTTCAAACCAATAATGATCCATATTTTCATTTTTTATGAAGAAAACAGATCATGTATTAGATTTATGATTTTAAATTCTCCGTAATGCATCACAATTACGTCATTGTACCCTCAGTTATTTATATTTTACGATTTCATTGAATAAAATCCTAAGAATTGATTTATGATCTTATCTTGTTTTCCTTACGTTGACGGATATGATTGTATTTTATTAATCAGATACTTTGTAAAGCTACAAAACCTTTCAAGGGGTTGAAATGCTTCAATAAATAAAAAAAATACATTCAAAAGATATGTCTGTGCAACACTATTTTATGAATAGAGTCGTTCTATTAAAAATTTGCCGCTTGTACTTTGTGACGTCACTGGTGTTTGTGCGAACCTAAGTTCGAACATACCCTTATACCATGATCTTAACCTTCGAGGTTGCCAACACTGTCGCAAATGCAATGGAGTAGAGGCGCAGTAGTACAATATGGCATTACTGGTAGATGGCAGTAGACTTTGTCTTTGACAGTCTTTGATCGTCAGTGCGATTCGTAGTTGTTTCGTTTGTCTGTTTCGGACGACTTTAGGTTTGACCTGTCGCAGTTCCTCCGAATCTGTGCAATTCAAGGTAATCTTCGTCTTTTTGTGTCTCGGAGAAGTTGCTGTTATCAGTTTATTACCGCTGCTAGTACCACCGATCCGAACAGGTAACCACCGATCGGAGTTACACCCTCTCTAAATAGAAATGATACCGACGTCGCGATAAAAAAAGAAAAAGACGAAAGCGAAAACGACACTAATTCTCTCTTCGTTTTTTGCCCCTTTTCTTTCAGTGAAAAAATAACAGAGGAAAATAAGACTGGAAATGGCGGCGAAAAGCGGTGGAAATTCCCCCGTCGAATGGGCCACGATAATAAAACCCATCCTGGCAGCCTCCTACAGTTCGTACAACAAGAACGAGATCATCGAGTTGCTCAAAATCGTCGTTAAAAGGTACCTCGCGAGGTCGTTCTCTCGTCGAATATTCAAATATCTGCCGTTATAGATACTCCGGTTGCAACGTAGCGGCTATGATTTTGATTTCGTCCTAAAACTAGGAATGACATTACAAAAATGGATGCTTTCGCGTATATTTATGTATATATAGCACGTATATGTCACCTCTATTTTTTCAAACTTTTCCGAGAGGTTAAGATTCCATATACCAACGATAATTCGTAGAAATTATTTAAAATTATGTCATAAAATGTGGATTTTGTCAGACTAAGGAATTTATGTGCAATTGAACGCAATTTCGTTAATTACATAGACCGTGTTTCTAATTTCAGGTCATTCAACTAGATACCCTCGAAATTTAGAAGTAAAATTTGCATGGAATTTTGGGTTTTTATTTCTTATGATAAAATTTTTATTCTTCACCCTAAGTTTTTTTCAATAAGATGATTTCTAGGAGTATTGCATGATCTTATGAAAGGTTGCAATTCAAGAATGAAGTATTTTAGATTGTTATTTATTGTTGCATAATATCTGGTAAAATTGCGACCATCAGATTTTTGGAACAATATTTATTTAATTAACGATACATTGACAATCAATGTCCAATAATAATCAAAGAATTCAAGAGAAATTCTATTTGAATGAATTTAACAATTGTTAAGAAAGAGTAAAAGTATTCATGAGAAATAAGATGAAATAAGAAACGGGCCGACCTAATATAAAACATGTATTTTAAAAGTTTTAAGATTAATTACCATGAGAGTTGTGAAGAAAAAAACATTTTAACCGTTTGAGTCCTAAGCAGCGCGATCGCTCTGTTTAGACTTTATGTCGAGAAAACCTAGCACATTTAGAACATTATGGACAACCAAAGTGCGATTGCGTTGTTCTGGATTCTTCGAAAATGTTTTTTAATACCTTCTGTGACTCAAAGGCTTAACCCTTTCGCTACTATGGACCACTATAGTGGCCTTCCATAAGCTGCCACTGAGGTACTACGAGCCACTATAGTGGCCTTCCATAAGATGCCACTGAGGTACTACGAGTCAGTATAGTAGCCCTCCATAAGGTGCCACTGAGGAACTATGGGCCACTATAGTGGCTCTATTTTTGGTTTAAAACATTCAGGTGGCTTGGGTTCTCCGCCGCGGTATTCCCGCTGACAATCGGCATCGCATAGCATGGAGTGATGTCGCGGTGCGCCGCAGCGCTCCGTTCAGCGGAAGTACCGCGGCGGAGAACTCACCCTTAGCGAAAGGGTTAATATACTTTTAGAATATTACCTCTTATGGCAAATGTAATGTAGAGAAAAGGATTTATTGAGTAGCATTTTGGTTATTAGTTTTTAAAAACAGATAAAGAGGAAGGTATCCATAATTTAAAATATGGTGATAAATATAATAAAAAATACAGAGTATTTAGAATAACAAAATAAATGTATTTTACCTTATAAATTAAAAAAAAATGTGACTTCAAATCTGTAATATTTACAAAACTTTTTTTTGAAATTTTGGGATAAAATATATTATTCTGAAACGTTTATTACGGTATACACTATTATTTATTTTTGAAACAATAAGATGAATGGGAAATTTTACAGTTTTTATCTCCAGAACCTAAGACAAATTTTAAATGGTAATAAATTATAATATAATAAGATTTGTGCTTTTATCTTAAAAATCTTCATATTAATGGTTATGTTGATGGTTTCCAAAAATTAAAAAAGAACATTTCTTTGAATTCCAATTCTTATTTACAGTGAATCAGAATTTACATTTCATGAAGAGCAGTATGAAGCATTCTACTCATCCTTGGCAGCGTTGGCAGCAGATTATGTTAGCAGCTGCGCTAACACGTGTAAGTAAATTATTATTCGAATTTTTATCAATCAAACTGCATCTTTGTTCTGCCAAATTTTCTTAAAAATTACCTATTATTTGTATTACAATTATAGCAAACCTCCAGTTTGAAAATAAAGTATATGTTCACAAGAAACGTTATGAAAAAATCCTTCCTAAAAGCCATTAACGTAATATTAAAAATGTCCAACTTATATTCCCATACTTAGATTTAATACATATCAAGTTCAATATAAATAAATATGTATCAAGAAATATTTAATTGATATGCAAACTATTAAAATTAAATATGACTTAATTTGAGGAACAGAAACATTATTTAAACCTTTCTCATTGACAGTATCCAAGGGCCAAATTCCGACAGTTTGGCAGGCATGCAAAATTCTCCTAACATATCTAGTAAAAAAATTATCTCAAAATCACTCGCAACCTGGAGATAATTCAACTTCGACTGTTTTGACGACAAAACAACTGTTACTACCGATACGAGCCTTGTGCACGGGCCAGTCCTTGCTCTCTAAGGCAGAAGAAGTTGCTTTGATTGCGATTATGAAGAATGCAAAAATTCCGTCGAACGTGAAAACCACGAGTCAGAGTGCGAATAGCGAAAAAGACAATTCGCCACCCCAACCGATTAAGGAGATTAAATGCTCTCGGAGCGATCTATCCACAAGCATTCTTGAGCAATTGACTATGCCTTTGCAAGTTATCGTACCTTCTTTGTCGATTACCAACGAGAATAATTCGGAAACTACTAGAAATCCTACCGAAGCTTCCGCAAGCAGCGAAGTCAACTCCGATACTAAAGTAAATACAAACTTGGAAATATTACCCCTTTAAAATTTGTGAGATTTCGAAACAAGTTATTCTTTCTTGCAGGTGATGTTCATTGCGAACAATATCGATGTTCTCCAAGATATGGGAGCTGGCGATATTTTACTGGACATGTGCTCGAACCTCCCACATTTATCGAGATATACGAGGAAGTATCAAGCTTACTTGAACAAGAAAGGATTTAATTTGCCAGCCAATCACTCGGAAGCTCATACGATAAGACACAGCTTGCACGCGGTCGTTAACGATATCAATGTTGTGCACAGCGTCGTGTCCTTACCGATCTTGGAGCCCTTGACTCCAGCGAAGCTGCAAAAGCTCAATCTGCTTACGATGTCGTGTCTTTACTGCTCGATCGCTAATGCAACAGCCTCGAGTATCATCGGTATCACGAACGTTGTTTCTCCCAAATGCAGCACAAATAACGCTTCGCCTAATAACCAGAGCAGCCAAAGCACGAAATCGACCGAAGAGGAACACGATTCCTTAGCAATCACAGTTGTGGAGAAAAGCCTGGAAATATTTGACACTGTTTCCAATGTTATCAAATACAGTTATGTCGCGGGTGGTCACGTGAGTACTTATTTATTGGTAGTAAAATATATATAATAATCTTATACGATATGTTATACCATATTATGGTGTAAAAGTTAAAAAATTAGGTTTATTTAATTTGTTTAATATTTTCACATAAAATAAAACTTTGTAACACAATTGACGAAGAAATAAAATATAGTGTTTTTTTTATATAGAGCGAAATAAGAGCTCGAATTCGATTTTATTCTTGCATGGTGTATGTGTTCATTCATTAGCCACCTAATCTTGCAGATACTCGAGAACCATCTTCTAATTGGAGTTTGGTTGCTAGTCACCGGATTGCAAGCCCAATTATCAGTGAGTAGTTTCAGTGCTACCGATAAAGGAAAAGAGGAGAAAGGAAAGTCACCGAGTAAAGCTCGGGATGGTACCAGTAGGATCAATTTGATGAAAGTGTAAGTATAATAATTGACATTTTATTTCTAATAAATTATTTAATTCTAATATATGAAACTAAAAAAACAGGTATTTGCATTTCTGTTTGATTATTAATATAATTAAATTTATAGTAATTATGAAACGCGGTAATTATTGATCTAATAACTGGACGTAATAAATACTAATTATTGAAAATAATTCCTTTCTTAAACGAATCAAATATTTTTATTGATCTCATCGGTGACTTTAATATAAATACATTCTTCTCTAAACGTTTGAAATGAACTTTATCGATTTTAGACGGAAATAAAGATCAGAATTAAGTTTATTGATTTAAAAACGTACCGAGACGTTTATCTATTTAACATATTGTTATTCAATAATAGGATTGGAATTATTTCAAGGTCATTTCATTTTTGACCATGACATTTTCCAATTTGTAACTATTATTACTATTATGTAACATAAATCTTTTTTTGTACAGTCAACAAGGTTTCGGAGTACTTTCAGTGGCTCTAGCATCTCATGCTCTGACACTAATGAGCACTTTATTAAAACATGTATCGATCGAAGCAGGATCGGATCGACCAACAGCTCCTGAGCCAGCGCCTTTAGAAATTTTGGGCACCGCGACTGCTTTGCAAAGAGCCGCTACATTTTTGCAAGCCGTTCCTTTGAACCATTTACTGTTTTATTTGGCGACTATCAGTTACCGCAAAGTAAGTTCTCTTTTTTTTTGCCTGAAGAGTTTCATATTTTTTAGCACTAAATTTTAGAAGTTTATAAAAACTATTTGATTTTATGATTTTCCAGGCATGTACTTTGAAACGTGTTCAAAAACATCCACTGGAAGGGGACACTCTGAGTCAATCTGATTCCACAACATATTATGAAGATCTCTTAAGTTGTTCTGAAAGTTCCACCGATGAAGGTTCGTAAAAACAAAAAATGTTATATTTGTATTTTCGCTCTTTCAGGATCAATATTATTCTTATTTTTAAGAGTTTGCTGTTGAAACGGCAATTTTGAATATTCGTATATTTACTCTCAAATAATGAATAACATTGAATTGGGGTTATTTTTATTTGGAGTTAATCATATTTAAAAAAAAATGTTCACAAACGGGTAGTTAATTTAGCAAAAAATAATATTCGTAATAATAATATTTCGGAAAAAAATAATAATAGTGATGAAAATTCAATATAAATTTTTCTAATGCGAATTTACTTAATTAATTTGCAGAAGAAGACAGCGAACCTATTTTGGGATTGTGGTTCGAAGAAACTTTGGCTCCTTCGGAAGGTTCGCCAACGACTTCCACCAAAGAAACGAACAATGAAGCTACTGCAGAGCGAACTACAACTACGATAGTTCCAGATACAAGAGAACCTCACGGAGTATGTTATATTCTTTTTTTACGGTTACAAAAAAATGCCTTTTCCAGTTTTATATCGCTTTATTCATTTCATTTTTTAAGGAGTAATTAATTTTATTTATAAACCTCGTAAACCCACAAAGTTGTTTTCCAAATGTGTGTAATTAGTTTTTCAGCTTTGGCATAGTAAGGTTTTACTGTTCTTTTTATTTGCGTGAGATCGAATATTTTATCAATTTTTTTTTTCTTTCCAGTACATATCGTTAGCAACTCAAATCTTTCAATTCATGAATCAACATTTAATTGGAAGTAAAAGTAGTTACGTACGGGAATATGTTGTTAATGGTTTAGTCGAGCAGCAAATGATCATTTTAGCAGCCATTATTCGAGACTTAGACCATGAAACTGCACGTACCGAAACTGGTAAGTTACTCTTACAAGAAACAATTATTAGTTATCATGAAAACAATACTGAATAGTGATTCACAATTAATTGTTGCTTAATTTCAATTATTTGATACCTATGAATGTTTTTATGTGACAGTATTTTATACCAATTTATTATAAATAGAGACACCTTTTTTTATTACCTTTTTTTAAAATTAAAATCATTAATAATTGATTTTATATTCTTTCATGTTTTCAGGTACGATTTCTGTCTTTTATGGAGCAACTCTGGGTACGATGTACTCTGAATTTTCTCATGCTTTGAGTCGATACACCCATAATTTGCTCGCTCGCAATACTTTGAGTGAATCTCTTCTAAACACTTTGCTCCAACATCTCGGAGTCAGTCCTTGGGCCACTGATGGAACGAATTCTGCTACTTGGCCACTTCAAGTTTATCCTCGAACTCTTAGTGTTTTAGCGCAGGTTTTATTGTTGAAACCACAATTGGAAAAAGAAGCTGCGTGTATCAGCATTTGGCATCGTTTGGTGACAACTATCGTTGAAAATGTGTGCAATCCTCCTACGTCGTTCGAAGCAGAAAACGAAGGTACGTTTTTTATTAACTTTTGAAAATCAGCTGTATTTTTAAAGTTTAAATTGAGTTTTAATAGTTTAATTATTTACTTTTCTATGATATTCTCTCGCATCATGAAACATATAATTTTTTTTTTAGTTGCTTTTTGATGATTTTGAAAAAATTTCAATTAATTTCTAAAATTTAATAAAACTCGTAAAAACACGAGATTTCTTTAGTTTTGATTTCGCATCGATTTTGCAAATAATCATACTTAAAAATATCGAATAATAATCTAATATATGAAAAAATATTTGTAATCTAATACAAATATCAAATTCTTACAATTAAAAAACAATTTTTATTAATTTGTTAGATTTGAACGTGGAACACGCACAACTTTTACTATTCCTCTTCCATTCGTTGAATTTAATGCAAAAGAAATCGGTCTTACTTGTGACTGGAAGCGGTGCCGTGAGATGCAGCGAAGCTGTAAAAACACCGATGAAAGACTCACAAATACAACATTTATCGCGATTATTGCTCTTGTTGGAGTACATGATGAAACATTTGTATGATGCACCGCCAGCTCTACTCGAACAAGTGAGTAATTTATTTTTTTTACAGTATTCCAATTAAAGGTAAACGCATTTGACGATTTCCCAAACACGATTTTTACAATGTCGTGGTTTTCTTACTTTTATTTTTTTTCTTCGCAATTTTTTTTGTAAAATTTAATCGTTTCATATTAATTATGTGGATCGATCAAATGCAAAATTAATAAAAATTACCCAATCGAAGAGACACCAGGGCCGCCAAACAGAAAGTTACGCTTGAGCGGTAGTATAAGTCTCAAACATTTTTTTAAATATCCACAAACGATTCTAAAAAAAGAGATGATCTGTCTTTTTGTTACATTGAAATTAAAAGGTATTATTTTTTTAATAATCGAAAAAAGGTACAATGGAACCTCTTCTCGGCGACGAGTTTAGACGTGAAAGAAGGCAACAAAGAGGCATCGCGAATTTACACGCCCTGGAAGGACATCGAAGATAACTACCGGAAATTCGGACCCCAAGACGAATTTTCCATGAAACCTAGATTTTATAATCTCGCACCGGCGGATTTTAATAATCAAGACACTCCGAAATTAAATGGATTGGTATGTCAGCCTAAAATATACAGACTTATAGAAAAGTAATTTTATCTTTGATTAATGAATACTCATTTTATGGAAAGAAACTTTTTTACAAATTAAAATAATAATTTTTTGATTGAATATTTCTTGATGATTTTATTGACGTATAATGCTTAGTTGTTGTAGTAGAACCATAATTTCTGTTTTAATAATGTTATCAATTCCTTCCAAATTTGTCTATCAAAGAAAACGAAAAATATATAAGAAACTAGAAATATTAAAATAAAATTTACGAATCTACTGTACAACGAAGAATAATATATAAAAGACTTTTGTTAGGTTTACTTATTATGCAGAAGTTTCATGTGTAGGCACTCTTACTCCTAAAATAATGTAAAAATACGAAAGGTACAAATTCTTTCATATAAAAATAAATTTTTGTGCAGGCGTGTAATTTCATCCTGGGAACTCCCGACAAACTAAAATATCCTTTGCTAGTCGACGCTCTGATAGAAATGTTACACGTGCTGAATCAGACGAGTATGCCGAGGAAATCTCCAGCTGATTCGAAAGATAGGATCACATTCACTGGATTATGCGCTATCCAATATTGTTTCTCTATTTGTTGGAGGTAATTTAATCCACACTATATCTAGTTTAGTACAATGAATATTTTGTTATATCAAAAAAGTATGAAATTTGCCATGATCTGTTCGAAAAAAAAATGTTACCCTAATTTGATGTGTTTTAGTTGCTCTGAATTATTATAGTTTCCATTAAAAAATATTCGAACAATTGTCTCTTTTTAGATTACTTTTACAACTACCACCTTCAACTCCCGACATGGATATGCTCGCACTTGGTGAGGAAATACCGGCAGGTCCCTTATTACTTCATTCTTTAATTTGGGGACCCAGGGCTGCCCATAAAACTTTCACTGGATGGATGAAGGTAATTTTTTTTATTCATTATTTTAATTTTATATAGTCTTGTTATCATGGAATAAAAGAGAAAAATTACGATTCTTAGTAATTTTCATTTTGATAGGCTTGAATCCAAAGAAAATAACAATTTTGATAAATTTTTTTCTTCTCAGGATTGTCTAGTAAAACAGGGAGTTTACACTCAGTACGCGGAAAACTTATTAAAGACAGTATCATCTACCGTGAATTCCTTAAAATATCACGTGACACTCGCTAAAAATTGTATTAATTCTTTAAAACCGGAGATCAATCCGGAAGATAAAATAATGCCAAAGTCATCGCTACCAAAATTAAGTTCGACATGTATCTTAGCATCGGTCGTTGGAAAATTGCACGTACTTTTGGATCAAGACATGCCCAAAAGTCCATCGGATAATATCGAAGCTTCCAAGTGAGTAAAACATACTAAATCTGGCACATAAATATCTTATTAGTATGAAAATAAGGTTCTTAATTATTTTTTATAGCGAAACAATTAATTACAGATTAAAAGTTGAATTGTGAAAATTGTCTTATAAATTTTATCGATTTTTTTTAACCAAAGGTCATCACAAAATGTGGAGACACCGATAGCTTCAAACACTGCGAGCAAAATGATTATCGATATCCTTCCACATATTCTATCATTAACGGAAGCGATCTTAGCCTCTTGCCGATCGAGTGTCCTTTATCAAATGCACGAGTCTTCCGAACCAAGTGGAAAATACAGTTTGAGGGATTATTTGGTACTAGATGGCATTATTTGCATGGCAGGTGCTAATTGGGCTCTGAAAGCATCCTTAGTGTCATTATTGCCAAATAATGTGAGATCAGTTCTTGATAAATGGAAAGCTATCAATGTGTCACACGTTCCTTGGGTGAGTTTCAACAATTTTATTTAATTAAATATTTTGTCTTACCTATAATGATTGTTTATCATTTGGTCCGATTCGATTTTTTGTAGTCGATATAAATAATGGTAAAAAGTTTATTATTACTCTGACATGAATTATTAATCTAATTGTTACTCGATATTTAAAATAAATTAATTATTAGGTCGGAATTCAGGTATTAATTATTAATATTAGTAATAGTTAAAATCTGATCTAGTGATTAAGTGGATTCTTAATAACGAAACTTCTTTTCAGGATCTTTATCTAACGGACGTTATACCTGCTGAAAGTTATATTTTAACAACAATCAATAAACACATCAACTCTTTATCGAGTTATGGTTCATTTTCGATAAATTCATCGTTGAAAATTTTACTACATTCTCTTGTTACATTCATGCAGGATTTTCTCAGGTTCGTTGACGTTTCAATTTTTTTTTTAATTATTTTTTTATTCCAAGAATAAGAACTCGATAATAATTTTTTTTATTTCCTTTTTCAGTCCTACCACAGCTCCCGAACAATCGGAAATTCGGAGTCGCGCTATCGATATCCTCGTTCCTCTAGTAATGGATGTGAGGACGGAATATCTCCAAGAGATCGCTTCTAATACTTTAGGAAAATTATTGGGAGAATCTGACACAGAAACTCGTGAACTCAGCGAACATTTGTTTGTACTTAATCACACGTATAATTTGATTGTGGAATACACGAGCAACGCCGAAGAATCCATCAAGTAAGAATGAGTTTTTTCATTATTATCGAGTTTAATTTAACATTAAAGAAGTATTTTTGCAAAAAAATAGTTCTCTAACGAGGAAATGGCCACTAGGAATACTTTAGTACCTAATTTTATTTTGTAATAATATGTTTATTTTGTATAATTTGTAGTTATATATTTATTTTGTAATAATGTTAAAAATAGCCCGAAATTCAATATTAACTCAATCCTTTTTGGATTCGGATAATATTGAATTTCGGGTTATTTTGAATAAAAAATCAAATTTTAATCGATGTTCCTGATTAATATAAAATAATTTACCGACTCCTTGTTTGGAGATTTAACAGCAACAAATCCAACTGAAGACAATTTTTTTCTTAATTCCTTTCAGTGTTTCGATCGACGAGAAAATCTTAAAACAATGTATCAAATACTGGGAATATCTACTAGATAAAGCATCCGGTTGTAAGGCAATGGATCAATTTTTCGCATCGAATACCGATCGGACTCTAGTTTCAGTTTTACTATCGATAGCTTCACCACAAGCTTCTCAACAATACAGCACTCATGTCTTACATTTCTTCAATAAGTTATTCAAGACTGGTGAGTTTACCTACAAAGAAGTTTACCTACACTTTTGTTAAAGCCATGTAGTCTAAATAGAATTGTGATTTCTTTTATGAAGTTGAAATGGGACATAATCAATTATTAATTATAAATTCTATCATATTTTAACAGCGGAGAAAGCCAATGATGGATCGTTGGACCGCTTGTGCAGTTCCGTCTCAAACTTAGCCCATGTGGAAACTGAAACGCTGCAAACTTGGTTGAGACACGTTATTTTAGGAGCTGCCAATGTCTCCCCAAGTGTCTCTTCTACGAATATACAAACACCTACAATTGTTACAGCAACGGCGTAAGTAGAAATTTTTAATGGAGGGATTCGATGATTAGTAATATCATTATTTTAAAAATGCAAAGAAAAGAAGACAAATATCGTAATTATGCTTGGCAGTATGGTAGCAGTCGCCGCAACCACGGAAGAAGCACCAAAAACGGAAGAATCCAATGCCCAAAATAACGAACAAGTGCAGTGGCCACCAGTTTTAGTCGATCCTTCTGTAACTAGCAATCAAGTTACAAGTCCTAATGACGATCAGCAACAATCCATGCACGAAAACAGTCAGCTTTTGCAAGCACTAACAAATTATATCGTGAAAGAAAATGGGTAAGTTTCTATTTGAACTTTTTGAGACTGTTTAGAGAAACTTCAAAGAGGATATGAAAATTAATTGATATATTTATTTATCATTAGTTCTAAAGTTACTATCTCAAGAATTAAAATCACATATTTTTGAAAACATCGTACGATAGCGATAATATTATTTTTTCACGCTTATATTCAATTTTTTTAATATGAATATATTTATTTCCTCAGAAATGTTAGCGAAGACGTTTCAGTAACGATTTTACAAGCTTTGATACCACTCGGTTATCATATACTTTCACCACCCGTCGAAGGCAATAATTTTCCAGAACTTATGCGCGTGATGTCAACTTTAGCCGATGCTGGGTCCGATAAAGGACACGCTTTGCTATTCAAAGCTTCTACCGAATGGGTCGAACTTTGGTAAGATCTTTTTTTAGTTAGTATTTTTTTAATATATGTAGGAAATTAGGATATTGGGATAGAATAAAATGTTTGTTTATTTTTTTATCGCAACGAATTTTTAAATAAAATCTTTAATAAAAGTGTATTTATTTCATTACATAATAATTTAATATCAGAATATCATTTTTCCTCACTTACAATTGAAGTTTTCAGTCAAATTTATTTAGTCATTAAAATTTTTACAAAATTAGTTTAAATTAACATATATTAAAATAATAAAATGAATTTCTCCATTACAGCAAACAACAGCTACTAACCAAAGACTCCCAAACTTTGGAGAAACCGTCACCGTATATAGAAGCAAGTTGTTGTATCCTAAATTACATCGCGGACATCGTCAGTGCTGTTTGTCCACAACAACAACAGCAGCAGCAACAATCGCAGCAGAAAGGACAGTCATCCCAAGATAGAGCTACCAGTCCACCATGGGAAGGTGCGATACCCATAAACGACTTGAACGACAGTGATTGGATCGACGATCTGGTGCACGAGGATGACGATAGCGCAGCCGAAGATTCGGACGAAGACAGTCTCTGTAACAAATTATGCACTTTCACGATAACACAAAAAGAATTCATGAATCAACACTGGTACCATTGTCACACTTGCAACATGGTCGATGGCGTGGGTGTTTGCACGGTTTGCGCCAAAGTTTGCCATCGTGGGCATGACGTCACTTATGCAAAATACGGAAACTTTTTCTGCGATTGCGGAGCGAAGGAGGACAGTTCCTGCCAAGCTTTGACCAAACGGAGCCCTCAAAGTTCCGAGCATCAAGTCAGCGGAAATGGGGCAAATACGCAGTACAGTAGTAACACCTACGCTGTGGAAAACGACAGCACGCCGAATCCCATTGTCGGACGAAGACCTTCCAGTCCTTTCCATTTTTACGACAAACACGAGAGATCTGGGCGTGATAAACAGAGACTGAGTGCTCTCGCGAAACAATTAGGTAAGATGTGTTATGTTTTGGATTGTCCGGAAAGTTCGTGCCGATTTTCGGTAGATGGCAAAATATCATACCTGAATATATAATCGGCACGAATTTTCCGGACAACCCAATATATCACGAGAGAAAATGGATTCCAAAAATAAAAATTCAATCACTCGGATTTAGTAAAATATATATTTGTTTTATTTAATTTTTTTTTTAATATTCGAAATCGGTATCGTAAATTTATGCCATTTTATATTTCTTCTTTAAAGATTTGTAATGATAAAATTGTCTTAATATAAAATTCGGGATATGTTTTTTATTATTAATTTAATTGTTTTCTTTTACAGAAGGATCTAAGGATTGGATCTTGTCCCAATTATGGTCGAGTGGTTTGGTATCTTCGTTAGTGGAACTGGAACGAGCTCTAGTCCCTGCAGTTGATACTTCCTGCCAGAGGAATTCTCCTGTCGGGTGTCACGCAAGAGCCCAAGCGGCACTCAAACAGTTGCACACGGTGGAAAAGAAATTCGAGCACACCGATCAGCTTATGGTAAATAAAAGCATCGGTGGAATTAAAATTAATATTAAAGAGAAATAATAAAATATTAAACATTGAAAACTCTATATTTGCCAGCTACCGACCTTAGGATCCCAGGAAGGAGCTTTCGAGAATGTGAGGATGAATTACTCGGGCGATCAGGGACAAACCATTCGTCAGCTCCTATCGGCTCATATGATACGTAGAGTGGCTATGTGTTGTCTCTCATCGCCACATGGAAGACGGCAACATTTAGGTAATGCATTTTTTAGATTAATGCACTATTTTTTTGAGTGAAAGATGATAAACTTTAAGGTATTAGAGATTAATTAATTTTTTCATATCTTGTTTATTTATTTTTGGTATTTCGATTTCTAGATGAATTTAAAACGCATATTTTTAGATAACAAAAAAATCGAATTAGAAGATTAGATCTCTTCTAAAATATGTGTATGAATTACGTTAATAGCACCAGGTGAACTTAATAATAATAGCACAGCTATAATCAGTATTGATGAACTAAATCGATTAAAAAATTTGATCGACTATTTCCACAGAGCTCTAGTTTTTTTCACTTTAAATCTTTATTCTTACATAAAACGTAAAAAATAAATAAATTCCCAAAAAGTAGTGATTTAATATACGGATAAATGAATATAAAAACCTAAACATTTAATAATTGTAATTTTAAAAACAAAGAGAATTGTCAACACCGCACTCGATTTTCTTTTTCCAGCCGTATCTCACGAGAAAGGAAAAATCACGGTCCTGCAGTTGAGCGCTTTGCTGAAACAGGCGGATTCGTCGAAACGCAAGTTGACATTAACGAGATTGGCATCGGCTCCGATACCATTCACGGTATTATCGGTGACGGGCAACCAGTGGAACGAGGATTTCCTGGCGGTGTGCGGGTTCAAGGATTGTCACGTCCTGACGTTCAACAGCTCGGGTACAGTCTCGGACCACTTAGTGCTTCATCCGCAGTTGGAAACTGGGAACTTCATAATCAAAGCCATCTGGCTGCCGGGATCTCAAACACAACTAGCACTGGTAACGGCCGATTTCGTGAAGATTTATGACTTATCCAAGGATGCTTTGAGTCCTCAGTACTATTTCCTTGTACCGACGGGGAAAATTCGCGACTGTACCTTCATCAACGCCGAGTACGGCATTTTTCATCTCCTGCTGATGTCCTCCGCTGGATATATCTATAGCCAAGCTATGGACGAAGAATCCTCGGCGAAACACGGTCCTTTCTACGTCACCAACACTTTGGACGTTTATCATCCGGAGATTAAGGATAACGGGCAAGTCGGTGGCGGTGGGGTCTCCATCTATTACTCCCACGCTCTGCAGCTGCTCTTCTTCAGCTACGCCTGCGGCAAGAGTTTCATCGCTCCCATGGAATACACATACTCTGATCTCACTGAGGTTTTCATGATCAATTTCAACAACAACAAAAGTAACGGGAACAAATCCAACAACAATCAGCCTCAACCCTTGTGTCAATGGAGCGAAGTCGCGAATCACCCGGGGCTGATCTGCTCTGTTATGCAGACCAGCAACAACCCCGTGATCCTGATGATTAAACCGGACACGATTCTGATACAAGAGATCAAGGTGGTGCCGGTGAAAGCGAAGATCATGGACATGGTGGCTATCAGACACCCGAGTTCCAACGCCGAGCATCGAACGACGTTGATTCTGCTGTGCGAGGATGGAAGTCTCCGGATCTACATGGCTGCCATGCAGCAGACGGGCTTTTGGATGTCTTCTACCATACAGCCGATCAGCACGATCTCGCCAGTGAAGCAGAGCAGGAGAAAGAAGACCGGCATCAAAACGGGGAAACCCACGGGATCGGTGACTTTCCCCGTGGATTTCTTCGAACACTGCCAGGCGATGAACGACGTGGAATTCGGTGGCAACGATCTCCTGCAAATTTACAACGTGGCGCAGATCAAGCATCGACTCAATACCACCGGCATGTACGTTGCTTCCACCAAAGCCATGGGATTCAACGTGGAAGTGAATAACAGCGATGCTACTTTGGTTATTACCGGAGTTCGAGTACTGCTCGGAAACCAGGATATTCAGAGGGCGCCTTTGTACGTCGAGGTGAGAATTTTGGTTTTGAATGGGCGGAAGGGAAAATTGAAAGCTGGTCCTGACTGGAATTTGAAGAGAAGGGGATTGTTATTGATATAATTGAATTGTTAATTTTTGAGTTTAATTAAGTATCAGAAAAAACTGGAATAATTATTTATTTAAAATCAGAGACACCAAAGTCGCTAGAAATGGTGTTTCTTTGGATATTTATTTGTTTTCTTTTTTATTGAACAGATTTTTGGTAGAACCATACGAACTACGTTAACCCGAAGCAGATGGTTCGACATACCTTTAACGAGAGAAGAAAGTTTACAGGCTGATAAGAAATTAACTATAACTTTTGGACCCTCGCAAGATCCCGAAGGAGTTACTATGGTAGATTCGATTAAAATGTGAGTATAAGTTATCGACGCGATAGTTTAGCAATTATTTATTTTATTCTATTTTAAGGTGAGTCCAAAAAAAGGAGCAATTGTTAATTTTTCACCTCCAGAGGTTTGTAAATTAAAAGGGAAATTTGCATTCTAAGTTATCACCTTAAATTTTCAAAAAGGCTGGGTTGAGTTCAGTATTTCAAATTTCCAATGTCAATTTTTAGCGATTTCGTAAATTTTTAATTCTTGTATTTTTCAAATTTTCAATTTTTCGTTTTCAAGTTTTCAATTTAGTACTATTCTCAAATATTAATTCTTTTTATCTATATCAAATAAAATATCATTTTAAATAAGTTTTGTGTTACTGGAGAATTTTCTTACTTCGAGAATAATTTGGGGGATGAATTTAAAAAATCTTGAACTTCATTTTTTTAGACTTGGGAGGAGAAATTTGTTTTAAGTAGAATGTATTTGTTTACCAAAATTCATAGTAAAATTAAATATTTAACATGAAAACTAATTGCTACAAAAATTGAAATTATTACTAAACAATATTAAAATTATTTAATTTCGCGGTTTCAGTTATGGAAAAACTAAAGACTCGTTCGGTTGGCCCGAAGAGCCGGAGGAGATTCCAGCAGGTCAAAACACTCCTGCACCCGTAGCGACGATTAGCAACGAGGCAGAAAACGCCGCTGTTTCTCCAGCACCTTTAAATTCAATCGAAAAGTACGTAGAAGGAAATATGTTTTTCTTTAATTTTATGTTTAGTATCATTCTCTCATCTTCAAGAAGCAAACCAAAGAAAAGACAATCATATTTCATACCGTAAAAGTGGGAGCTTTTATTTCCATAGAATTAGCAGTAGAGAGAAACGAGTAGCGATCTCTGATTAGAAGACAATTTTTTTGTCGTAAGTCTAGCACAAGTGTGCCTCAAATCATACAAGTGAACATTTTCTTTCTATTATTGTAACGCATCAGGTCAGCAAAGGACGATTCGGTTAATATTGAAAGGTAAGAAGATGAGGTAAAGGATCATCCCATAAACATTCAGACCTGTAGTAGTAACAATCATCCAACCAGATAGACGAAATCGTATTAGTGGCGAATAAAAAAACCATAGAGAACCTTAGAAATTCAAGAACAGTCACTGATTTTCTCTATAATCATTTTAATGCAAATTCATTCAATCTCGTTCCAGAATGGTATCGGGAGTTCTCCAAGTTTTAGAATCCGCATTTTTACTATCCCCGAACGACGATAGCAAATTACCACTCTTATCTACAGCTATCGATGTTACATCGAATTTATTAACTCTGCCTACACCACCTCCAGTGCAAATGCACACTACAGCGTTACTCGCAGCGTTGCATAATTCGAAACAAGCTTATCACAGTCACAAAGTAAGTACTTTTTATTTTCTTTTAATAAAAAATTGCGAAAGGAAAATTTGACGAAATTAAAAAATTAAAAAATGTTTTTTTAGTGAAACGGTATTTTTTCGAGTCTAAATTATTTATTTCCTTTCAAAATTCTAACATAAATTAAATTTATAAAATTCCGTGTCTTTTTGTATTTCCTTTTTGAGAAAAAACCATTTTTTAATTCATTATTTACAATAACAACTGAAGAAAAATACCTAAACGTCGAAAAATATATTAAAATTTTATCGCGAAATCTCCCAAAAAACTGACGAAGTTTGTATTTACATAATTCTTACATCCCCTTCCAGGACCAAGTCGTACTTCAACACGTGCTCGAGAGTCTGAAGCATATGAGGGACTTGAACGACCCACGAGACATCGACGCCGAGAATTTCTACCGTCTAGTCTTAATAGTTCGAAGCATAGCTGTCTCCCGACCACAGAATCTCGTGAAATTCGCTGAACAACACGCTTCCAGAGCCATTTCAGAGAGCAGCAGTGAGTTTCTCGTTCATAGAATACAATTCCATTTTCTCAATTGAATTAAAACCTAATTTTTCTGAACCGAATTAAAATTTCTATTCCCAAACTGAATTAAAAATCCATTTTTCTGAATTGAATTAAAATTCCATTTTTCTCAATTGAATTAAAACCTAATTTTTCTAAATTGAATTAAAATTTCTATTCCTAAACTGAATTGAAATTCCATTTCTCTAAATTGAATTTCTTGTTATTTCTCTCGTAGTTGTGGTTTTCGAGAAAGATCGTTTATGCGAGAAACTGCAATCCGGGGTTGGAAGTAGCAGCAACAGCGATAACACGGAAAGCAACAACAGCTCCAGCAGCAATCCTGAAGCGAGTCAGC
The DNA here is from genome assembly GCA_949825005.1 of Gasteruption jaculator. Taxonomy (NCBI): domain Eukaryota; kingdom Metazoa; phylum Arthropoda; class Insecta; order Hymenoptera; family Gasteruptiidae; genus Gasteruption; species Gasteruption jaculator. The sequence continues at coordinate 4,715,903 of OX463770.1, forward strand.
ATTTAGTCGTGCAGTTGATGGACGTTCTATGGGCTTTACACGCGGCTTGTCCGAAAAACATTGCGTTGGCTCCAGTTGTAGTCCCCGGATTGACCCATATCGAAGCTGTGATCCACGCAATCGTCGAAGTTATTCACGCGTTTGCCATCTGCGACGTCGATGGAAACGTTCCTTTGGCCGCTAAGTGGTACCTCCAGTTGTTGCTTTCTTCGGACACTTCTATCAGCTTTAGCGCCAAACAGGCGATCGTGAGAGTCTTGAGACCTCGTTACAAACGCAGGAAAGTTTATCTCACCAGTCCTGTCCTAAGTTCAACCGGTAAGAAATTCAGAATGAACAAAATACTCAATAAAAAATATATGTTAAATAAAAATATATATATAAAATTGTAAAAAAATATATAAGTCCCGGATTCGATTTCCTTTCCAGCCAATGTCAGTCAAGCTGCAGACAAACCCGGGCAGATTTCATCGCAGCCGTCCCAGGAATCCTCAGAAATCGAAAGGGAACAATTCGACGTGGAAACTGTAGACCCTATGGCACTGCTTGGAGGCGAGCAAAGTGCAGCTGGAAGTGCGAATAACGTCGCGCGAGTTCCCCATCCGTTGGAGGCCCTTCTCGGTCCCAGTGGTTTCCCGCAATTGCTGGATATCCCTCCGGATGTGGATGACGACGCTATGGTTGAATTCGCCATCGCCCTGAGCTTGCAAGACCACGAGGGTGGTGCTGATCTGCAAGCGTTGCAACAAGGCTTCCAGCAAGGGTTGCTCAATTTATCTGGGCTCCCGGAACTGCAGAATATCAGCGGACCGGCTCTGCAGAGCTTGCAAGCTTTGGCTGCTCAAGGATTGTCTCAAGCTCAGGCTGCAGCTCAGGTAATTTATTTTATTTTGATTTTCGTTAATGTAATTGGCGATTCTTGGTTCCAACTACCTACATTAAATTTCTTACATTTACATATTATAATTCTGTTTATTAAAAATTATGAAATAAATTAGGGGTAAAAAACGATATAATTATCATTTTTATGTAAAAACAACTATAAAAAGAAAATATAGCGAAATTATATTTATATATTTTTCTAGTAAAATGGTATTTTTTCGAATCGTAATTTTAACGCATCAAATTAAAAAAATTCTGTATTTAAATATTCTATAAAATTTAAAGAATTTAACTAAAAAACTTATAATTATCTTTTTAATTTTAAATTTTTCGAAACCAATTAATTCTATCTAAAATTTAAAAAAAAACAGGCTCTCGTGTGCAATTTGAAAAAGAAATAAAATATTTTTCTTTTGCATCCCTATTTTTTGTATCCTAATAATTTGATTCTTATGTAAATCAGGGCCAAGAAGCGGGGCATTATTCGGATACAACAGCATCTGCTGGTGGTTCGGACGACGAAGGATCGACTGCAGCTACGGATGGAAGCACCCTCAGAACGTCTCCTGCTGAACAGGTAAATAGGAGATTTTTTAGTCCCCCTTTGAGGAATATGATTTTTTTGTAGTAGTTTTGTGGTTCCTTTTGTTCAACAATTTTGTGTATGTCAGGGTGGTAGTGGTGGTAGCAAGGGTAGTGAAAGTGGTGGCAGCGAAAGTGGAGGCAGTGCCGTCGACAGCATCATTGGCGAGCACAATGTGTCGGGACAAAGCTCCGCTTACGGAGACAACATTCCCGACGCAGTGCCTCCCATGGGAATTGGAATTAATCAACCCACTCGTTCTGAGGCCAGTTCCTTGGGCGCCACCACGACGTTTACTGTGAGTGCCGTTTGTGAATTACTTCCAAGTCAATTTGTGTCTAGAATTAACTGGCATGTGAATTATGTAATATCAATAGCCTGCAGTTTGACAAATTTTGAAGTTTCCCTTGACTTCCTCTTTTTTTCATCCACCGTTGATTGATTGAAATAATGAAACCTCCTCGTTTGTTTGGTGTTTGGGTCTAAAATTAATTTTATTCAAAAGATTTACTGTGATATTCTCTCAATATTTTTTTTCAAGGTGACGTAAATTAAAAATTAAATTAATATATTAATAACTCTAAAAAAATGTATTAGATAAACAAACGATTTTTTAGTTTGTCTTTTTTCACTAATATTATCGTAGGAATGTGCAAGAAATGCATTACAAGAAAAAAGTTCTTTAAAATTTTTTTGAAATAATACATGACGTTATTTATGTTCGTATGAGTTGCACACTAGCTTTTTAATAACTTAAATTTGGTACGAAAAATTGAAGAAGCGAGGTTTCATTCGTTAAGAAAGTTTTTGCGAGAATTTAATAATTATTTTTATTAATTTCGTTATTCTAAAACAATTTGAATTACCTACACGGACCAAAATCTTTTACAATTTCGACGAAGCTTTTTACAGTACAAGTATTTTTGACACTAAACAAGTTTCGTATTTACATTCCATTTTTTGTTCGATTTTGCATAAAATACATGAAATATATTTTGTAGTTAATATTTGACTTACAATTTTCATTTTTAGCAAACCACGGAACAAGAAGGTGTAGAACAGGAACAAATGGTCGAGCAAGAACCTGATATTTCTGCAGAAAACAGCACGAAACTTCACTCGGTCCGTCTTTTACTACTGGATAGACTAATGAGGTTTATTCCAAACCTTACGAATGTTTCTGGAGTGTTGGCGGTACCTTTTATGCAGGTATGAATTTTCTTTTCAATATTTTTCAAAATAAATGTAGATCCTTTCATCTTCTAATCTATATTCGTAGCCACAAAATAATTTGGAAATTTTCAATTTGTAATGTTTTTTAATATTTCAATATATTACTTTTTTTTCTTAACACTTCAATCTACAATATTTTTTTTAAACAAATTTAGGTGATACTTATGCTAACATCAGATCTCGATGGCCAAGACGATAGGGACCGTGCTTGTGTCGAACGACTTTTACATATTTTAGTAAAAGAATTGGAAATGGACAAACCTGATACCACTGATATTTGCCAGCGTAGTAATAAACGCGAAGTACATCTTGTAATTATGCGATTGTTAAGTACGTATAATATCTCCTACTAGTAAATCAATTAATGAAAAACATGAAAACATTAGAAATTAGTAACAGAAATAATAATTTAATTACATGACATTTTTTTGAATGGGTAAACGTGATATAAATTAAAATTTACAAAAATTGAAGTAATTAAAGAAAAATTATTGATAAAAATCCAATTGTTTATCTCTACCATCGTTTTCTATCTCTATTTCAGGTGTTTTAATGTCCCGGTCGAAGTACAACACAAAATCGCAATCAGATAGTCCCAACTTCGTATCACAAATCACAGCTTCCACGCTAAGCAAAGCTGGAGTCATCGATTTCTGCCTGACACTGCTTAAATCGTTACTAGAGTATTGGAAAACGTAAATATTATCTATAATTATAATAAACACTGTAAAGGAATAAACAAGAAGAAAAAAAAATTGCCGAGAAAAATAATAATACTAATTTTCAGAACATCGACCGACGACTCTGGAGCAGTTATCGGAGGGCAGTTATTAAAAGAACATTTAACAACTTCTCTGCCGGATATGTCACCATTCTTCTTGAGACAATATGTTAAAGGGCATGCCAATGATGTGTTTGAACTGTACCCGCAGTTGTTGACCGAAATGACGCTCCGGTTACCTTATCAAGTTCATAAGCATGCTGAAAGTAATGTAATACAACCAGTTTTTGAACAGGTAAAATACTGTTTTTTTACTTATATTAGTTTTCTTCGTTAATAAATTTCATGATAGTTTAGTATTTTTATAATTCTTCTGGACAATTTTTTCCAGTCCAATTAGTAGTTGGGTTATTAGTTTCAGTTCCAACTGAATAGTTAACTATTCCGGCTCATCAATTTAGTAATTATTACTGACAATTTTATTTTTGATCGACGAAAGTAAAAGTAACTTGATTCAGTAACTATTATTCGCATAATATTTTTTGATATTAATGTGTAACTTGTATAGATTTATTTATTAATTTTATCATTACTAATAATTTAGTTAAAATCTAATTAGAAGTCCAGTAAAATTAATTTACATCCAATTTAATAAGTCTACTAATAATTCAAGATCCTTCATTTTTGCATTTATTACCAATATTTCTACTTCATTTATTAAAGTGCAACAAAATTTCTTTAAAAAATATTCCACTGATTTGATAATATTATTGTTGACATATATATGCAATTAATCTCCATCTTTTTGTACAGGCTTGGTATCACTGCCTTTGTGAATATATGATGTCCTACCAAACTCCATTCATCAGAAGACAAGTTCGGAAATTGCTTCTCTTCATGTGTGGAAACAAGGAGAAATATCGACAACTTAGAGATGTACATGCACTGGTTTCTCACGTGCAAGTAAGTGTCAATCAAAATAACCGTTTCTACTGTCACTGTCAAATTTTCTGCAGAATAACTTTGCTGTTTTCTCATTTTTCAACAGTTCGTGCAACAATGTTGTAGCACTGGAGGGTATGATCCACAACAAGCCCATCCTCATTCTATCAACCTTCGGTACGATTCTTTAGTGGAACTCATAGAACACCTGAAATGCTGCGTCGAAATCGCTACCAGTCGTACGGGAAATTGGCAACGATTTTGTCTCAAGCAAAATACCGTCTTGTCGTACCTGTTTTCAATCTCCACGTTACTGGATGAAGGAGTCAGTCCTACCGTGCTGCAGTTGCTGCAGTGTGCGATTTGTTCGTTACCGAAACCCAAAGATAATAAATTGAAGGTAGCACACATGAGTTTTTGTGCAAAAAAAATGTTATAATTTGTTGAAAATATACTGAGATTGCATTTACTCATTTATTTTTTTATTTTCCTTTCAGGAACCATCGAAAGCAGCGAGTAGCAGTACAAAGGAAAGGAGAGATCGCGAGAAATCCGAAGATTCGGACACGGAAGCAAAATTCGAAGAGGCCCAATGTATTATTTTAGTGGAGCAAATTCGAAAACAAGTGTCCTCAGCCTCACTAACTAAATTCATACAGACATTCCTGCTGGAAACGAACAACACCAATGTTCGTTGGCAGGCCCATTCTCTTATTTTGGCTATTTACAAGTGAGCAATTTATTAACAAATCTAATTTCCAACTTATTCGGTAATTTTTTTTCAACCAGGTTTTATGGCAAAGATAAAAGCAAACTGAATAATTCCATTGTAGGAAAAAAATTCGTATACATTTTTTAAAAATTCTATCGTTACTAATTACCAAAATTATTGATTCTCACTTTTCAGGAATTCCGGAGCAGCTGATCAACAAATTTTACTCGACTTGCTGTGGAAACTCTGGCCACTATTGTCCGTCTACGGCAGAAAAGCGGCGCAATTCGTCGACCTGCTGGGCTACTTCTCCCTGAAGACTCCTCACACCGGCAAGAAGATGCACTCTTACATCGAACAAGCCGTTTTTCTACTCTGTGCTCAGAACCAATTGCTCTCTGGCCACCCTAACGCCAACTTGTACGCCAACTTGGCTCAGTTCGTGGAACTGGACGGGTATTATCTAGAGAGCTACCCCTGCCTAGTGTGTAACAATCCGGAGGTTCCAATGACCACTATCAAACTGTCGTCCATCAAGGTGGACTCGAAATTCACGACCACGACGCAGATCGTGAAACTGGTGGGCAGCCACACGATCAGTCGGATCACGTTGCGGATCGGAGACTTGAAACGAACGAAGATGGTTCGCACAATCAACGTCTTCTACAATAACCGGTCAGTGCAGGCGGTGGTGGAGCTCAAGAACAAGCCCGCGATGTGGCACAAGGCTAAGAAGGTGACCCTGGCTCAGGGACAGGCCGAGATCAAGATGGAATTCCCGCTACCCATCGTCGCCTGCAACCTGATGATCGAATACTCGGATTTCTACGAGAACATCCAAGCTTCGTCGGAGACGCTGCAGTGCCCCAGATGCTCCGCGAGCGTGCCTGCGAACCCCGGAGTGTGCAGCAACTGCGGCGAGAACGTGTTCCAGTGCCACAAATGCCGAGCCATTAACTACGACGAGAAGGACCCGTTCCTGTGTCACGCCTGTGGGTTCTGCAAGTATGCGAAGTTCGATTACACGCTCACAGGTAGACCCTGCTGCGCCGTGGATCCGATTGAGAACGACGACGACCGAAAGAAGACCGTAACTACCATCAACACTTTGCTGGAGAAAGCTGACCGGGTGTACAAGACTCTCATCTCCAATAAGCCCACGCTGGAGATGCTGTTCGTCAAGATCTCGGAGCACAGATCCGACAGGTCGCTGGATGACTGCGGTTCGGGTGGATCGGGAGGAAGTTCCGGGACCACGACCGGAACCGTGCAGATTTCGGGTGGGACGCAAGTGAATCGCGCGATTCAGCTGCTGGCGCAGAAATACTGCGGAGAGTGCAAGACTTCGTTCGAGGAGCTGAGCAAGATCATCCAGCGCGTGCTGGCCTGCAGGCGCGAGCTCGTGGCTTACGACAGGAATCAGCGAGGTCTGAGCACGCAACAGCAACAGCAGCAGCAACACCAACAGAGTTGCGGGAGCGATTTGTCGACTGGACAGGAGGAGGAGACCCGAACGATCGCGCCGTCGATCGGCAGATGCTACGGATGCGCTTCCGCTGCAACGGAGCACTGCTTGACCCTTTTACGTGCCTTAGCTACGAACAGCGCGGCCAGGCAAGTCCTGTGTAAGCAAGGGCTCATCCAGGAACTGGTGGTTTACAATCTGCGCAAAGGATCCGTGCAAGTCCAGGATGAGGTTCGTCAGCTGCTGTGTCTGGTGACGAGAGACAACATCCAGTCCACGAAGGAGTTGTGTTCGCTCCTGACGGAGCGAGTCACGATGACTCTGAGGGGCCGAGTGGCCAGCTCGGATTTGTCCACGGCTGTGAGGCACGAAATGGCACTTTTGGCGGCCTTGCTTCAAATAGAGGATTCTTGTTGGGAGCAGAAACTGAGATGCGTCATGCAACTGTTCCTGATGGCTTGCGAGGTTTCCAAGAGCCCCGCAGTCATGGAAAGCATCATCCTGCCGTGTTTGAAGATCCTTCAGGGAGTTATCGAACCCGATCAGCCTGCTTCTAAGAAGAATAAGGTGATTTGACATAATTATTTTGAAAAAAAACAACAAATTGACAAATTTCGAATTCTTAATTTGAAGTTGTTCCCATTTGTTACCAGAAACAGAAAAATCGAATTAATCTCGTTTTTCCCCTTTGCGAGGAATCCTTAAAAGATTAGAAATCCTTAGAATATTATATAAATATTATAATATAATATCATAAATATTATAATATCCTTAGAACATTATATAATATAGAATTAGAAATGTCTAGAAAATGTTAAACAATAAAACATTTGAAAATTTGTATTAAATTTACATTCAAATGAAGGTAGAGTATACGTATATTTTTATTTTTACAGGATAAAACCATCGATTCCTTGGCATCGGTTCAACCTCTTGAAGGAGTCAGCATAGATGTGAGCAAGTGGCTCAGGGGAGATCCTGAACATTCGTATTCGCAGTGGTTACAAAGAATGCCTGCTAAAAAATCGGAACAAACGCCTTCAAACAAACCACTGAAGAAGGTATTCATTTTTGTTTCTAACTTTAACGTGTGTGGATTTTTCCCTTTTAAAATATTATATTTATGTTATTGTACATAAATAATACATTCAAATTATTCGCATAATTTTTATCGAAGTCTTTGAAAATAACTCTTACTATCTACAAACGCTACTAAAACTAAAAATAATATTTCCGAATGATTATTATTTTTCTAAATTATTTTTAAATAATTTTCCTAAACTTCATTTAGTTATATTTAAATACTAAAATATATTTTTTCGAAACATTTTGATTTTATTTTTGATTTACATTCTTCTGAAACTGAGTAATTGTATTTTACAATTTTGTTTATTCCAAAAAAAAAAATAAAAGTCTTCAAAGGTTTATTAAAATAAAATAAAAATAGATTACGTTCCATTAGGAAAAATTAATGACCCAAATCTTTTATTTTAAAACAATTAATGATTCAAACATCATATTTTTCCAAATTCTTAAAAAATTTACTAATAAATTTTCCATAACCAGGAGGAAGCGAGAATGTTGTATTTGATGGAAAAATACGGACGCCGTTGGCATTATCGTTGCCAACGTTTACGTGGAATTCAACCGTTGAAATTGGCAGTCGGTGCTTGGCTGAAACAAGTCCTCTTCAATTCAAGCTCGAGATTGGCGAGACAGGTAGCTTGCAATATGGTGAAAAGTCTTTGTCAGGAGACTGAGAGGAAAAAGGAAGTGCTCGTCCTGCTGACGCGTTATTTGGAGGAATTAAGAACAGCCGGTGAAAGTAGCGCCGAGTTTCTCCTGCTGTATCAAAGTTTAATAATACAGCCACCGTGGAAACAGTTTTTGGCTGTCAGAGGCGTCATGACTCTGATTGCCGATCTTTTGATAAGAGAAATTCAGGAGTTGCATCGGTTGGAGGAAACAACGTTAACTAGTGATCTGGCTCAGGGCTGTTCCTTGAAGATGTTAACTGAGTTACTGGCTACTTTCCTGGAACAAGAAAATATCAAACAACAGTACAAGGGACGACTCGTGGGAGCTGTTCTGAATGGGTATTTGTCGCTGAGAAGGCTGGTTGTCCAACGGACGAGGCTCATCGATGACACGCAGGAGAAGCTTTTGGAACTTTTGGAAGAAATGACGTCTGGTAAGAATTTTTTTTATATTTGTGGCATAAATTTATTATTTTTATTACTTTCATACTATTGAGAATATTAAAGTAATTAAGTTTTATATGAAATAAATGTGAATTTTGTCAAGTTCGTATTTAATTTCTATTTAATTTCTAATATTTTTCTATTTTTGTAATTTTCGAATTAGTAATAATAATAATAATGATTGAGAATTGTGTGCAAAGATTTTTCTGACAGATTACAAAATTAAATTAGATTTTTGTAAGAAAATACTTATCAAATTAATGTTGTGTAGGGTATTAGTACAGAACCACGTCTTTTTTTCCAGGTACTGAAGAAGAAACGAAAGCGTTCATGGCAATTTGTGTCGAAACAGTACAAAAATACAGTACGCAGGACTTCCTCACACCAGTTTTCATTTTCGAAAGATTATGTTCGATTATTTATCCGGAGGAGAACGATGTCGGAGAATTCTTCCTTACCTTAGAAAAAGATCCGCAGCAGGAAGATTTCCTACAAGTAAGTAAATCAGAGAAATTGGGGATGAATTATTAATTACAATTTTGGAAGAATTTCTTTTCTTATCTCCAATTTTGACAAATGATTAATAATCGTTATTTTGCAGAATCGAATGTTGGGAAACCCATATAGCAGCTTAGAACCGGGACTCGGTCCGTTAATGAGGGACGTTAAGAATAAAATCTGCCAAGACTGTGAACTCGTAGCGTTGTTGGAAGACGACAACGGAATGGAATTGCTCGTAAACAGTAAAATTATTAGCCTGGATCTTCCCGTGAAAGACGTAAGATTTTACATAAAATTAATTTAAAAACTCAAGAACTTGAATAAAAAATTTAAAGTTAAATTATATTATTAATTAATGTCGTTACTTTCATAAAATCAAATAAATTCAATTTTATTTCGTCGAATTACTGATATTTTTAATTCTACAGTTATCGAAATATAAAATAAATAATATAAGTCCTTAAAACATAAATTCCATTCCGTCGTTAATTATTAACATAATTTTCTGTATCCTTTTTTAGGTTTACAAAAAAATTTGGGTCCTAGAAGGCGGAGAATGCGAAGCCATGAAAGTAGTTTACCGCATGAGAGGTTTGCTGGGAGATGCAACCGAGGAATTCGTCGAAACTCTAAACGCGAACAACGAACAGGAAGTCAACAACGAGGAAGTCTACAAAATGGCTAACGTTTTAGCGGAATGCGGTGGTCTTCAAGTGATGCTGGATCGGTTAGCTGCTATTCAAGACGTGAGCAGAGCAAGACCTCTTCTGGAGGTTCTCCTGAAACTGTTCCGTTTGTGCGTGAAAGTGAAGAAGAACCAGCAGGTTCTCAGTCGACCGGAATTAGGCGCGGTTACTGTGTTTTTGGACGTTCTTCAACGTTGCATAGCCACGGAATCCGACGCCTCGCAGGCTAAAGTTACGGAGCAGTTACTCGATGTGAGTATTTTGCAGAAATGAAAGATCCCAAGTGATCGTAGGATTTTATTTCCAATTTCTCTATTTTTTTAAATTTTGAAGTATGGATTTTAATAATATATTTTAATGGAAGGAAATATTAAAATTAGGAAATTTCAAAATATCGAAATTTGGCTCTTCTAGGGTATAAAATTTGTTCCTTAGTAATTATTAAAAAAGATGAGAAAACCTGAAAAATTTCAGTCAAGAAAAAATAATTTGAAACTGGGTTTAAACCCAGTTAATTATTTAAAAAACAAAATCGAATGTTTCATACTTAATTTGTGGTTTTCACCATGATCGTTGGTAACAAATTATAATTTTAAATAATAATTAAGAAGTTTCTGATAAACTTTTAGTAACTCAATAGCAATTCGATATTAAATAAGAATTAAAATTTTCTCGAGAACTTTTTAGTAAGTTAATAATAATTCAAATTAAGAAGTTTCGGGTAGAACCAAAATTCAAAAATTCCCAAAATTCACAATCAAAATTAAGGAAAATAAATTCGACTATTACTTTCAGATTATGGAAACGATTTTAGCGAACGCAGCATCCCAATCGTTATCTTCCTTCGAAGCATTTTCGAGGACACTCGGAGGTCCAGGACACGTTCGGGCTTTGCTATCTTGCACCCAATCGGCAGCTGTAAGGCAGAGTAACAACGTCATGACACATCTCGCGAGGGTTCTAGCAGCTTTAACTTACGGCAACGAGGAAAAGATGGATCTGCTATGTGATTACTTCAAACCCGTGCTGAACTTTTATAAATTTGATATGGAACACAGCGCTGAAGACGAGCAGAAGTTGGAGTTGTTTTGTACATTAACACAAGGCATTGAGAGAAATGCGATAGGGAATACCTTGAAGGATCGCATTATCGATATGGGAATAGTCAAAGACGCTTTTGAATATATTACCGTAAGTTTCAATCATTGGGATTCTGAAATTTTTGAAATAATTTGTAGAAAGATGCAATTAAAAATAATATATATATATTTTTTTTCATTTTTCAGGTACACGCTCCCTGCGTAAAACCGACTCTCCTGCGTACCGATAGCGATGAGCTGAAGGAATTCATCTCCAAACCAGCTCTAAAATATATATTACGGTTTTTGACCGGTTTAGCGTCAGATCACGAACCCACTCAGGTGAGAAAAGTTTTCTCTTTCTTTTTTAGAATTATCGCCTAGTTATTACTAATTTTTTCCTAGACATTTGTTCGCTCTATGGGTGTGAGGTATTTTTAAATTTAATATCAGCAATAAATTTCAATGTTATAATTCAATTACATATATTGAATTTGAATAATCTATGAATAACGTTAAGTAAGTATAATAGAATCCATTAAATTTAATTAATTTATTTAAAAACTGTATGTAATAAAAATCAAATGATTTTTTATAATTAATTGAATAATTAATCCAATATGGAAAAATTCTAAATTAATAGTTGTTTTTTCTTATAACAAATTTCTTTTTAGAAATGCGTTATTACCAAACGTAATAAATTATGTTTACAAAATTTTGATTACCAATTTATTACACAAATAATTAGTATCTTTTTAAGTTGAGTGTGAAAAAACAATTTTTCTTTCCCTGTTCCATTATTAATTAGGAATTCATTTGCGTATTATATGTAATTTTTTCGTCGTTTTCATTCACAGCTCGCAGTATCGCAGGAGATCATTTGCATAATTCATCGATTGGAGCAAGTATCCTCGGACGAACACGTTGGGTCCTTGGCCGAGAACCTTTTAGAAGCTTTGTGCACGAACAAGAAAGTTGCCGAACTGATCGAGGAAGCTCGACAGCACACCAGGAGCGAGAAGAAGAGGTTAGCCATGGCGATGCGTGAGAGACAACTTGGTGCCCTGGGAATGAGGACTAACGATAAGGGTCAAGTTACCGCCAGTGGAACGATTCTTCAGCAAATGGAAGATTTGGGCGACGAGACCGGTCTTTTCTGCGTTATCTGCCGCGAAGGATACAAATTCAAACCAAACATGGTACTATTTAATTATTATTAATATAAATTATTTCAATAATTGATTAGTGTTGGTATTAATTATTTTAGTGATCAATTATTATTAGTATCAATAATTCTAAATAATTTAGTTTATTTTTTAATCAAATTAAAATTGGTCAAAATTATAATTGGTACCAATTTAGCGAATCGTTTATTATTAATATCAGTTGTTTTAATAATCGTTTTTTATTTTAGTTATTGTAATAATAATTATTATTTATGGATATAACCTTTTTTTTTTAATTTGCAGGTTTTGGGAATCTACACATTCACGAAACGATGCAACGTCGAGGAGTTCGAGACGAAACAGAGGAAAACAGTCGGTTACACGACCGTGTCACATTTCAACGTGGTGCACATCGACTGTCACATGTCTGCGGTGCGTCTCGCGAGAGCCAGAGACGAGTGGGAGAGTGCAGCTTTGCAAAATGCCAACACCAAGTGCAACGGACTCCTGCCTTTATGGGGTCCCCAAGTCACGGAGTCAGCCTTTGCCAGTTGCCTGGCTAGACACAATACTTATCTGCAGGAGTGCACGGGCCATAGGGACATCTCCTACTCGTCTACGATCCACGACCTGAAGCTATTGTTGCTGCGGTTCGCACAGGAAAAGAACTTCCATGACGATACAGGTGGAGGTGGTCCTCAGTCTAATATGCACGTGATTCCTTATCTGATACACATGGCTCTATATGTTATCAACACGTAAGTTAATTATTTCTGTATACTTTTCTTGGGATAGGTCCTTGAAAAATGAAGCTTCGTTACTTGTTACTAAAAAAGATGAGAAGAGCTAGAAAATTTCAGTCATGAAAAAATAATTTAACACTGGGTTTAATTAAAAAAATGGAACTTTCATACTTAATTTTAAATAATAATTAAAAATTTCTCGATAACGTTTTAGTAATTTAATAATAATTCAAATTAGGAAGCTTCAAGCTTAATTGTAGGTTTTGCATTACCTTTATTATATTGCTATTTTACTTTGATTTTAATTTATAATAACATAAATAATATTATACATGAAATTCTAGTTTTTTAAAGATTCCAATTGGTTTTCTTTCGGAAAATAGTAACGTTACCAATAAATAATTAATAATAACATTAATAATATTAGAGGTAAAATTCCAAGCTTTTTAAGATTTTATAAGCTGCTTTTAAATGAAACAGAAGTGTGAGAAATAAAGAAGGATAACAAATTACTTTGGTTCCAAAATTATTAATAAGATTATTGACAAATTTCTAGTTCGTTTATAACATGCATAAAATTTTCATGTAGTTGACATCAAAATCTTAATCGGAATTTCGTATTTTTGAGAAATTAATACATAAATAGAATTTGTTTGAATTGAAAATTCAAAATATCTAATCTTTGTTTCAGTACGAGATCAGCTAGTAGAGAAGACAAAGCTTTGGTGTCGTATTTAGAGTCCACGCCGAGTTCCAGCTGGTTGGACAGCTGTTACGAAGCTGAAGGGCCCTTTTATCAATGCACACTATCGTTGTTACTGTTAACACCGTCGCGTTGGAGCAAATACAGGCTTGCACATTTACGTCGATTAATAGTACTCGCGCATCAGCGATACGTTTCACCATCGGCCTCTACAAAAACTATAGCTGATGTCAGTGTTAAGGATTATTCGGTTTACAAAAGCGCATTAATTTTCTTCGGTCTCGTCGACTGCATTTATACCAACTTTTTCAAGGTGAGATTATTAAACAAAAGATTTAAAAAAGGATAAAAAATTACTCTATACCGAAAATAGTTGATATTATTTTGAAATAATTAATAACACTACACGTGAAATCTCATGTTTTTAAAAAATCCTATAAAATTCTTTCAAATGGAGCAAAAATGCAAAAAAAAATAACTTGCAAAATTAATTTGTACAAAAAATGATTAATAACATTATTGAGAAATTTCCAATTTTCCTTTGCAGAAAGTCAATGTTTTGTCGGACGATCAATGGCCCTCGATCTTGGCGGAATATATTCGACACAATGACGAAGCTATGCTGAAAGCATCCGAAAGAGTTCTGGCAACTTATAGGGACGAACTCCTGCCGTGCACTTCGTTCGATGAATTTTGTGATGTTGTTGGTAAGAATACAGATTTTCTTAGTTCGACCCATTCAAACATTTAAGAAAAGGAATAGAACAACTAAAAATCAAAAATGTCTATATATTTAGTTCTCGAAATTCATCAAAACGTTGACCCCCATGACTTTTATTGAACTTTGAATTTTGAGTTTCATAAAAACAAAGGATTGGAAAGTTGAAAAAAAATCAGGGACTTAAAATTTTGAATTTCGTTAAAACTAAAATTCTATAAAAAAAAATCGAAGTTAAAAATTTGCAGAACCACGTGTTTTCGGGAATTCTATAAATTACTACATTTAACAATAGCCCCAATTTGAAAATAATGTCTGTTTTGAATTTCAAAAAATCCTCGAAATATTAATTTCAAAAATTTCTGAATTTAAATATTCGATAAAACCACGATAAAAATTTGTACTTTCAGGTTTGCTGGAAGATATTTCAAATCCATCAACCTACATCGCCGATCTTCTACAAGGATTGGCTTAAGGGGAAAAAAAACCCATCGTTACTTTGAACCCATTTTTTTTTCGTTTGATAACAACCTATTTTCTATTTTCTCCATGAAAATACGTTTCACAGAAAGAATGAAACGAACGCATGATCTCAAACCGAAAGTGATGCGTGAAAACGAGAGAAAAAAGAAGAGGAAAGAAAATTGTAATTAGTTTTAACAAAGTTAGAAGTTTCAATTTTGTTTGATTTCAAAGAAATTAAAAAAAAAGGGAAGGGAAGGGAAAAAAATTTTGGTTTTTGCTACGATGAAATCTGCCTTTCTCCTCATTTTGGCAAATCATCTTATCGTAACGACAATCTTATTTATGAATTTTTCTTTTTCCTTATAACTTACAAATATATATATAGGGAACTCTTACAGAGAATAAACAAAAATGAATACCTACACAAAAGTAATAAGTGTGCTTTGGAAAGTAAAGTCAGCGGAAAAATAAATCCAATGTTTGCAAATCTTAATCCCTCCACTTTCTTGATTTCTGCGAAGACAGAATGAAAAAAAAAATTAGAATTACAACCAATCATCAAATTCCCATTTCATTTCAATTCATCTTTTATTACTTTTTTTTTCGAAACGACGTTTTCGTTCCACGTTATAAAACATTTTCGATAATTTCACAACGGATTTTTTTTCTTAAATTCACAAAAAAATACAAAATAAAAGAATGAAAGAGAATCACAGATTTTGTCGCCACGAATGAATGTAAAAAAAAAGTCGATTTATTGATAATTCTGTCATTTTACGAAAATATTTCGTTCCATCTCTCAATTTACATTTTGTATAGATTTTAACGTCACGAAGAGCGAAAAAAGTTTTGAAATTTCCATCTGATGGTTTGTAAATTCGACGCGAACTCTGCCTTTTTATTTTCTTAGACGATCTTAGGAGGTTTTCATTCTTCGACTGTCAACGAAATTTGTAGCTTTTTTCTTTTGTTTTCTTTTTACATGGAAATGTTGATTTCTTTAACATTTATCAGTCTCCGGAGAGAGACCGTATTTATTTATTTATTTATTATCGAGTAAACGTTAGTTGAAGTTAGGAGAATTTCGAGATATTTTAGATATCACTCTTCCATAATTTAATCGTTTTGTCGTTTTCTAACGCAGCGGAAGCTATTATGTTATCCGTTGGGTGACACGTCGTGCAAAGAACCACATCTAAAACAAGAAAAAAAATGAATTTGTTTTTTATTTTATATATAATTTGGTAAATTTTCCATAAAATAATTTTTTGTATAGGAATGAGGATTTTTTTTTGCATAAATGTATATTATTTCCCAGAATATTGTCGCTTTTTGAAAATTTCGTCACCGAATATGTTGAAACTTTAGAGAATTTTTGATAACGAAAGTTTGTTACTAAATTGAATCTTTTTTTGGTGGAAATTGTTTATACCTGTATGTCCTTGTAATTTTTGTACAATTTCTTTTGTTTGTAAATTCCATATGTAGACCATGTTGTCCTCCGAACCCGATACGATCCACTGCAAAAACAAAAAGAAAATCAGTAACTTTTTAAAAATAACTTTGTATAATAGAAAAAAAATTCAGTTTTGTATTTTCAAATTTTTTGAAATTACGTATTTTCGAAGAATTTTTCTGAAATTTGGGAAATATGTTGATATTTACTCGAGCTTATTTTTGGATTTGGAAAAATTGTGGAAACGAAATTTTACATCAAAATACGGGAGATTTTGAACATAACAAAATTTGGCTCTTTTTAAAGGAACTGATTTTAATTTTTTATTTTAAAAATTATTTCGATTTGGTTTATAAAATTATTATACAAGTAACTGAGTGGATTTTGAAAATTTTAAAAACTTCAATAACTTAAATAATGTTTTTATCAATCAAAGCAATGTTTATTAAATTACACAAAATGTATGTGGTTTTTTAAGGGCGTGACAGATGAATGAAATTACCTTTCCTCCAGTAACCGAAAAGTTGGCGAATATACAATACTTTTCGTTTCGATGACCAGTATACGTTTTTAGACATTTGCCTTTACTATAATCCCAAAGTTTAAGTGTATTGTCCAAAGTTGCCGCTAAAATATATTTTCCATTCGGTGAAAATTTGACAAATGATACTGGAGGATTGTCGTCGTCTATCAATGTTTTTAGACACTGCCCGGACGCTGTGTCCCAAATTCGACTGCAAGAAAAATTTCAATTTATTCAAATTATTATTTTAAAAAATTCTTTCGTTTTATAATTTTAATTATTTCAGGTTATTTGTATGAAAATTATTTTAAATACTTTTATAGAAGAAAAAGTGAACTCACCATAAACCATCGTAACTACTCGATACTATTAAAGAACCATCTCTATTAAAATGCACTGCGCTCACAGGATCTGAATGCGCGGGTAATGTTTTTAAACATTTACCAGTTCTAACATCCCAAATTCTGACACTTTCGTCAAACTAAAATGAATCGATTGAATGAAAATTCAACAAATTATAACAAATGTTCGCATCTTGTAGAATTTTCAATATTTTAGTCGAATAGAAAATTATTAATACCAAATGTAGAATTAGGTTAAAAATTTTAACAATGAGACTTAAAAATAATAATTGACATATAATAATCATGAAATATTTTAAATTCTGCTCATTTCGAAATTAAATTTCTTGAGAAATATAAAAAATAACGAAACATTACAATTTTCGACTTATCAAAAGTATCAAAAGTATTTTTAAAAATACCGCAACTTGAGAAAGTTAAATTTCTGCAAAATGCTAAGTTACTAATTCTACGGGTTGTTAATCAGCTCAATAAAAATTCATAGATCGAAGATTAATTATTAGTTGAAACTTACAGATCCGGAAACGATAAGATTTGACTGCGGGTTAAAATTACAACAGAAGACATAATTGCTGTGACCCTTTAAAGTTTTTAAACATTTGCCCTGAAAAGAAAAGAAATCAACATTTTTAGTATCGATTTAAGATTACTGATGGTTTCATTAATTAATTATTGATGGTTCAAAAATTTATATATTTAGAACGTAAAAATTTACGTTTTAAATATAAATTTTTGCCTAAATATGAAGATTTTGTATTTACAGACTATTTTAATGCAACGGAAAATGGGATAATTCGACTCGGATAGAGAAAAAATGTTACTCACAGAACTGAGTTCCCATATTTTGAGAGTTTTGTCATCGGAGGCTGAAACTAGAAGCCTACTGTCGCTGGACCAAGCGACATCGGAAATACCTAATTTGTGTCCAGAAATAGGCTTCTCAAATTTACCATCATAGGAACCCCAAATTTTAATTAGCTTATCGGCAGCTAAAAAGTATTTTAGTTTTTTGTTATAGTAAAGAAGAAAATGAAAATATTAGGAAATCACTGGCAGCCCAAGAATGGCTTAATGTATAAACTTACAGGAACTCGCCAACCATTCGCCATTAGGACTGAATTTTACTGAAGATACAGCTTTTGTGTGGCCGGCTAATGTGTGTTTTAACGTGTAGTTTGATTTCTGAAAAAGGAGAATAATTACAATTTTAGCTCTGAAACTTGAGAAACCCCCATTCTTTATGTGGAAAAATCGTAACTCATTTTCATGATGGAAATTCATTGCCGAGTGACTATAGTTCCCGATAGTACACAGCGAGTGTTCATAGTTGGCCCAAAGTAATCATTGTTAATAACAAAAGCGTTTTTTGTTGCCATTTAGCAATTTACAAACTGCCCTGTGGAAAATCCCAATGAATGCAACAAGGATAATGTATACACTATTACTTAAATATTTAATTTCTGTTTTTTGATATTAGTAGCAAATTACCAGCCATCTTTGTTAATAATAACAAACATGATACAACAAATCTATAAATCAATCAATATAGAACAGCAATAACTAATTATGCCTCAAGACATCTTTGAAAATTTTTGAAATAATTTTATATGTAAAGATAACATGCCAATGATAGTTTTTGAAATTGACAAACACGACACAACTTATGTATAAGTCACTGAATTCAAAACAATAGCGATAACTGTTCCAAGACTCCCGAAATAATGAAAAATCTTACTTTATATGAGCCGATTATTTTGAAAGTGGCCTAAGTCCAATTTTTTATGAATTTGGAAAATGTTTTTATGACAACTAATGTCAAGTGGCACATGTTACTACAGTTAACAAAGACAATTTCATAAATGGACTTAGGCCACTTTCAAAACAATCGGCTCATATAAAAGAACATGAATGAAGCTTTTTAAATATAAATGTAAATGATGGCTTCGTATGTAGAGATTTATCAATGATCGTGTCGATAATGATAAATGCAACACAATTGATCTAAAACAACAACAACAACTAATATTGCTCCAAGACTCTGATCGAGAAAGGAAGATCCTACTTTATATAAATCAACTTTAATATGGTTTAATCTTTGATCCATGATTTAATTTTTAATCTTTGAAAATTTTGAAATATAAATAATAACTTCGTATGTAACGACATGTCAATGGTCGTTTTTGATATTGACAAATACGACACAACTTATGTATAAATTATCAATTTCAAAACGATAGCAATAACCGTTCCAGGACTCCGACTAATAAAGAAAAACCTTACTTTATATGAGCCGATTATTTTGAAAGTGGCCTAAGTCCAATATTTATGAATTGCGCAAAATGTTTTTTCATGACAGCTAATGTCAAGTTAACAACAAAAAATTCTAAAATAGACTTAGGCCTCTTTCAAAATAATCGCCTCATATAAAAGAACATAAATGAAAAATTTTTAAATATAAATGTAAATGATAGCTTCATACGTGGAATATTTATCAACGATCGTGTCGATAACGATAAACGCAACGCAATTAATTTAAAACCACAATAACTAATTGTGCCCCAGCACTCGGAGCAACAAAGGCATATTGTATTTCAAACGAATGGACCTCGACAAAGAGATCTTTGAAAACTCTTACCAATCCAGCACTGGCCTTCGAAGCGCAAACTGTGTTGGGAGTGGAGGATGTATTGACGGAAGTCTGATGTCCAGGAGATGGTCCTAAAGGTACCATTTTTCTCCTGTGTAGTTTTATACTCGGGATTAGACGGAATATAAACCAGGTACTTATTATTTCTTGTTCCACCAACTTCTGATTGGAAACTCTTTCTTCTCCTTAAAACAGGTTAGACTGAATTCAGGAACACGAGATGGTAGATGCTAACTTCTAAGCATCGCTCGTATCTTCCCGTTCAGCTGTTTCGTACAATCTAGAACCGGCTGGTCGACAATATACAAAGTCAACAACGGAGCGAGCAGCCGGGTATGTACTTATTTACTATCGGCTCTTACGCGTATGTTCCTTCTCAATACCCACGTGCAAAGAGCGCAATTCGTCTAAAGACTCGCGCGAATCGACAATCCGAGGAAATGCGTTAGCGCGATTCCGAGGGAAACATCCACTGGTTCTCAATCCTCCCGAGACTTATCGCGTCGCTGACCTGTTAGCGATCCGTTTTGACGACTTCTGCGGGTTGGTATTTGAGACTCGGACAACAATAACCGCCATTAACGAGAAGCTTCTCAGTAACGCTGTACTCTCGCGACATTTCATTCAAAATACGGTGTTCTCAACCGAACAACGTCACTGCATGGCGATTTGGGCGGGTTTCGTGAGGATATTCGAGACATTCGAGAATTCGGGAACGTTCCGAATAGGGACGCTACAGTCTCGGTGGCGCTAGTGTCGAATTCTAATGTATGGTTAGATTAGATTAGGTTAGGTAAGCATTTGAAGGTTGGGGGAACTTGGGTTACTCATATAATTTAGAAAATAGAGAAAGTGTTGAAAGTCCATAAATAAAGTTCCATGAATTGATAAAAATGTAATTACAATAATGACTTGGATGGAGAAAATAACTTGTAATGAATTATATCATATAACAAAATGCAAAAATTGTAACTATTGATTGTATCAAATTTGCCGCAATTGGCGCGCGTCCATTTGACGTCGTTGACGCGATACCAAAATGGCGGACGCGAAAACAGATCGTCTTTGTTTTTTTCTTCAATTTCCATAATGGCGTCGGTACAGCTCTGTTTTGCAGCAGTTTACCGGCACGGTGTTCGCCAATGTTAGTATTTCATTATATTATCCGCTGTAACTATTGTGTTAAGTCATGACATTTCCTTAAAACCAACAAATGGCATTGAAATGAGTAATTTGTATGAATAGAACGTTTGATTCATAGAATTCAAATTC
Organism: Gasteruption jaculator; assembly: GCA_949825005.1. NCBI lineage: Eukaryota > Metazoa > Arthropoda > Insecta > Hymenoptera > Gasteruptiidae > Gasteruption > Gasteruption jaculator. Next base: position 4,736,963 of record OX463770.1, read on the forward strand.
GATAAGTTATGATAATAATTCGTAGAGTGATCAGATGAGGTTATGTTGTGTCTTTCACTTTTGTTATATCTTTTTTTATATTCAAGGAAAATGCGTATATTTCTAATGTTAAACAGATATCATTATTTCATAGTATGTAGAATTTAGAGGAACCCAAATTTATATTCAGAATTTATTTTTAGAATGGATGAGCAAGTAATAGATAAAGTGATTTTTGCAATACATATAAATATATAATTGCCAAGTTTGGAATTAGATTTTTTATATAAATTGAAATCGAGCTTAACTCGAGACAATGCCGTGTCTCTTGATAATTAACGAGTTCGTGGACAGTAAAAGTTTCATGTCATTCTGCATCACAATGAAAATTCACGTCTGCGAACGTGTTAAGAGGGTTATTGAGAATCCCATTTATTATAGATATATTATAATTATAGTCAAAAATAAATATAACATAAACACAACCGCTAAAACTGTTTGAACCATTTGTGGTCGAGACCCGAGGGATTAGCATTCGAAACTGGCGACTCTGAGTCGCCTCTCGACCGCAAAGGGTTAATAAGAAATTTGCAATTGAATTAATATAACTACATCTTAATATCAATAGATTCATAAAAAAAACAGAAATTTAAACATAATTGTGATAGATTTGATAGGGTTAAATAACTTATTGCAGATTTAATTAATAATTAGAATAAAAATTTGTTTACAGTAAGGATCTGATAAGGGAAATCTAAACTTTACATTAAAAGGTTTTAATTAACATAATTATTATTGATAATTAAATATAGAAGTAATTGAATAAATATAGAAGCTTTTTTCTAAAACGTTGTTTCTTTAGAATAAATTTGTTTTAGTAAACGAAAATTGTAATTGAATTAATAATTATTTTGACCCTAATTTTATGAAATTTGGATTGAGATTTGAATCTAAATTTCCAGCGATTACATTCCAATGGTACAGTCATTGGCTGTTCATTTTAAAAAAATATTTTTGAGTGTATTAAATATTTACGAAGTGACTAAAAATTAATACCACCTTTTCACCATCCTAGAACTTTTGCTTCAAACATTTCCTCTCATAACAAACAATTTACGAGAAATATAAAAGGTGATTCACCTTATATATATATAACAACGATTTGCATGTCTCAACCATGCAGATATTTATAGGCAGAAGTTGGGAGATATTCAAATGCCTCCTTGCTGAAAATATTCTCTACCAATATATTTACTGAAAATAGGGGAAACTATTTATATGATTTTGATAAAGTGCAGTTTGCTGTTTTTCTGTTGAATCAAATTTTAAGCTCGTGTTTTATAACGATTGTTCATAATTTGTAAACGGGTTGAATGCAAAAACTAGAATCCCATTAAATTAATTTTTGGCGAATGTTATGCAAAATAGGATAATTATATTAATATTCTTTTTCATGTTTTTCAAATTTCTTTTTCTATTAACTTCCATGCATTTATTTCAAACAGACCCAAGTTTTGGAGCTAAAAATTTATGTGGGTATATAACATGTGTATTTTAATCACATGAATTTTCATGAAACGAAACTCGGGTGAAATTAATTCAATAAATTAATTTATAATAAATTATATTTAAATAACAATATACAAGGTGAGCAAAAATAAGAGGCGTAATCGTTATATACATTATCAACCACACTATGCCATTTAATTTTGTAAATGTAATTTTACATTCCTTTTATTTTGCTAATAAGAGAATTATTATGTTCGTAGTAAATCTGTACTACTCCCTGTAAAATCCATAACACGTAAATCTACATTAATTAATGATACCTAATGAGTATCGACTTGTAATACCATCTAATGCCTAATGACTTCTAATACCACCTGCCACATGTGGAATTTACAGGAGATGGCATGGGTTTACCATATATTTTATTTATATAATATCATTTTATATATTAAATTATTGATATTCATTTTACACGAATATGGGTAATTAAAAGTACCACGAATACGGTCAAAGTAATTATTTTTGAAAGAAATATCAATTAATCTCAATCTCTTTTAAAAGGGATTGCGATCAGCGCCCTTCAATCACAAGTAGAATAGGGTAATTATTAGGATTAAGGCAGACATTTGAGACGAACTTGGTCCTGGGGGATGTTAATAGCACAGAGGTTGTCCCGGGCCAGTCCTTGAGAAGTTATAAGACCTTGGAGGTTGCATGAATAGGATGCCACCACCCACCCTTTAATAAACATATAAGCCAAAAGCTGATGTTTAACAAAAGCTTTTGAGCAGCACAGGATCTTCCAGGATTCGAGTCGACCTTTTTTTTTATTTCAAGGGTATCAGGGGTAGAGTAAAGATCCTTGTACCTATAAGCATTTCATCATCCTTTACATGAGTGTGACTTTCAGATTAAATGCCCATAATTTCAGGAACAAAAGAAAATTAATTTAAAAAAATGATTTTGTGTAGAATATTGTACTGATGATTTTTTAAAAATTATTTGACGTCAGCTGGTAATTTTAATTACCTTCTCATTTTAAAAACGTACCGAAAATCTGATACCAAACTTGTGTAATTAAAGTCAAAGCTATTTTTAATTCGATTATATGTTGAAAAATTATTTTTACACTAATTATTTTTAAATTATTAAAATAATTTTATTCAATATTAGTTAATGTTTGAATGTGTATGAGTTAATATTGTATTGGTTCACGAAATATTCAACAAATATTAACAGAAGTGTCCTTTGATGGAAATAATTACCAAGAATGTTATTTATTATTATTATTATTATTATTTGTTTTAAAAATGTAGTTATATTTTAGTTTCTTACCATTAATGTTAATTTTTGTTTTTACAGTATTCGCGAGAAGACCTCGTTACCTTTCGACTATGACGGAACCGCTGGACAAAATTCCGGACGTGGATATTGATCCCGATGGTGTCTTTAAATATATATTAATAACGATACACGACGATGTGAACAAACAGAGCAAGCAGATCGTACGAGGGTACTCCAGGTGCCAGTGGCACGGTGAGTAGCAATTGCACTTTGCGGTGGCGATCTTGAAAATGCATTTTTTTTTTTCATGTATGTCATCGGTGTGGTTTTGTTATTGACGTGAAATTATGGTTATGACTATAATTATTGTTCAAGGGAAATATTAATTTGCAGACATCAATGTTTGGTTAATATTTTGATATTAATTAATTACAAGATTTTCTTGAAATTAATCGTTTCCAAAAATTGTTTCCAACAAAATTTTGGCTTACAAAAAACTATTTTTGGTAAATGTTTAAATAGAGACTAATTATAATTGTAATTAATTATAATTTTAATTTGTAATTGTGGGTATACTCAAAATACTAAATTTCCCAAATATCGGATTTTATAAAAATTACTGTTTTTAATATTCGAGTATTATTTGAACTTTTCATAATTAAGACATTGAAAATTAAAATCGAGAATTAGAAATTTCAATTTAATGCTTGCCTTTGACTTTGCTCCTTTCATTTTATCCGCATGATCGAGGAAATAGGGAAAAGGGGCAAAAAGAAACGAGGAAATTCCACTCGGCTTCCGTTATTACTAATGAATTTCCCATAATCTGGTTTTAATCCCCATTAAGATATAATCTATCGAATTAGTTCCACTCTTTTTATTCTCTCGTTTCTGCAGATAATTAGCAGATCCCTGAAAAACTCAAACTCGTGTATTTTCCTTTTAATATATTTTCTTGCCGGTTTGAAATTTGATTTTCCCATAAAAGCATGGATATTCTTTCACAGCAAATTAGCCGGCAATAATAAAGTTACTGCCGGCTAATTTATTACAAATTGTACTCCGATGACCTTTAACAACTATTGCGATACCACCTGTGGAGCGGGTATGGTTCGAATTGCACACGGGGCAAAAATATGCAACATAAAGGTTCGAAAAGCCATTTGGAAAGTACTTAACCGCTTTATTACAACAGTATTAGGTATAATATACATGTTTCATTAAATTATTATTAATGTTTGATACATCCACCGTTACACCTTTTATGCGTTTCGCCATGATACCGAATGTAACTGCCGCTGCAATTTAATTTTACCTTTTGCATTGGGCAATTTTCCATTTTTTAGAGGAATTCCCCCTATCCGTGGTTTCATTTAATAAACGAATGGAATTAATGGAATTATCAAATCGAATTATAATTTACAACCCTCTTGTTGTTTATAGAAAAAGCCTCATGGGGTGGAATAGAAAATTCTGAAACGTACGTGGAAGTCACATGAAACGAGAGAATTTTATTTTTCAAATATTCTTTATTTATTTATCTTGCACTCGTATTTCATGGTTGTTTGTTTAATATGAGATTAAGTTGTTTGCGAATTATTTACAATAAGTACATCAAGGATGAGTCTGTACAAAATGAAAAATTGAGAAACTTTTTCCTTCAAGGATCAGAGAAATATGGTAGTAGTGATTTTCTTTTCCGTGATAAGCGAGACAAAGTGGAATAATGGATTAATGTCCCGAATAAAGAAGATAAATTGGGCTTTAGGACTCGGTTGCTTCTCTCGCATAAATATAATTAGGAAGGGATGTTTTTTTTACAGGCTACTCTTATAATTTGAAAAATTAATATTTCCAGTTTTGTAATTACAATATTTTATCTATCTTGTGTTTATTAACTATGACAGTCTTTGGTACACAACTCGGATAGTTACTTCCATGAAAATTCATTTCGTGGTAGCGAATAATATATATTTATATATATATAAAATTATACATATCGATTGGTTGCTTTCAGTCGAACAGAAAAACTTGGTTTATATTAGATTCTTCTTTTTAAGTCGAGTATTTTAACAATCTTTCATTTTTTATAATACATTTTCCTCGCGGTCTCGATAGTTAGGACTTACAGAATTATAGCAATACTCAAAATATCGTATTTTTCAAATACAGCGTTTTACAGAAATTAGTATTTTTGTACGAAAATCCCAAATATTTTAGCATAAATTTTATTTTTTAAAAGGAAAAATCTACGTTCATAAATTACAAGTCCCTTAACATTTTTCATTAAAATTCAGTTTCATATAATTCACATAATTTTTAAATATGTGCCTTTTACTATTTTTTAAAACCATTTTCCAGCATTTTATCTATATTCAAATAGTCATAGCGGAAAATACTATTTTTGGAAAATAGAATTTTTACCACTCAACGAAGAGGGAAATAAGACTGAGACGTACTTTAGAAAATAATCTCGAATTCAAAAAAAATGCATTAAATTATTATACAAAAATACATTCTCCGAAATAATAAAGAATTTCGAAATAAATACTGCAGGAAAGAAATTTAAAATAACTGAAAACTTTCAGAGGAGTCTAAGATTATTTCTAAAAGATAATACGTAAAAAATTTATTTAAATATATTTAAATATCAATAGATATTTAAAAGCTATAAAGCAAAATTTTGAAATTACTTGATATTTAATATTATATATTCACCAGTCAAATACCACTGCAACGAATGCACATTTCCAAAACAGGATTTCAGGTTATTTTGGAAACAAAATATATAATAAATTTTTGCTCTAACAATATTTCAGTGTCAGTACATATTTACAATTTATAGCAAAAAATTTTGAAGTCGCTCGACATCCAATACTACAAATTAATCCACTGTCCTTCGATTTCGAATAGATTCAATCGAATGCAACTGCGATGAAAGCATATTTCTAAACCAGGGTTTCGCATTTTTTTTTAGAAACACAATTTAAAATGAATTCTTGATCTAATAATACTTCAATACCAATACATATTCACAAATTATAAAATAAAATGCTGAAGTTACTCGACATGCAATATTACAAATTAATCCATCGTCCTTCGACCGGATGCAACTGCGATGAAAGCATATTTCTAAAACTGGATTCGGATTATTTCAGGAAACACAATAAATCCTTGAATCAACAATGCTTCCATATCAATACATATTTACAAATTATTAAGTAAAATTCTGAAGTTACTCGACATCCAATATTACAAATTAATCCACCGTCCTTCGATTTCGTATAGATTCAATCGAATGCAACTGCGATGAAAGCATATTTCTAAACCAGGGTTTCGCATGTTTTTTTAGAAACACAATTCAAAATGAATTCTTGATCTAATAATACTTCAATACCAATACATATTCATAAATTATAAAATAAAATGCTGAAGTTACTCGACATGCAATATTACAAATTAATCCATCGTCCTTCGACCGGATGCAACTGCGACGAAAGCATATTTCTAAAACTGGATTTGGATTATTTCAGGAAACACAATAAATCCTTGAATCAACAATGCTTCCATATCAATACATATTTACAAATTATTAAGTAAAATTCTGAAGTTACTCGACATCCAATATTACAAATTAATCCACCGTCCTTCGATTTCGTATAGATTCAATCGAATGCAACTGCGATGAAAGCATATTTCTAAACCAGGGTTTCGCATTTTTTTTTTAGAAACACAATTTTAAAATGAATTCTTGATCTAATAATATTTCAATACCAATACATATTCACAAATTATAAAATAAAATGCTGAAGTTACTCGACATGCAATATTACAAATTAATCCATCGTCCTTCGACCGGACGCAACTGCGATGAAAGCATATTTCTAAAACTGGATTCGGATTATTTCAGGAAACACAATAAATCCTTGAATCAACAATGCTTCCATATCAATACATATTTACAAATTATTAAGTAAAATTCTGAAGTTACTCGACATCCAATATTACAAATTAATCCACCGTCCTTCGATTTCGTATAGATTCAATCGAATGCAACTGCGATGAAAGCATATTTCTAAACCAGGGTTTCGCATTTTTTTTTTAGAAACACAATTTTAAAATGAATTCTTGATCTAATAATATTTCAATATCGATACATATTTACAAATTATGAAATCAAATTCTGAAATTACTCGATATCCAATATTACAAACTCATCGACTGGTGTTTGATTTTGAACCAATCGCATTACCCTCGTGATCACTTTCCATTCATGCGAGTGTTATTCGTCAGATTTCTAACACCGGCTTCAAAGACTTGCAAATTTCATTTCCCCGGTAGCGACTCCCCTACACTTCATTACACTTTAAATCTCCATCAAAACGCGACTCTATTTTCCCCCCTGGGGATCCCATTGTCATCTCGCTGAGGGAAATCAAAGCGAAAGCTGCCAAGTGCTTCGACTTCCAGCTGGATAACACTTTTTTTTTCTTTCTTCTCACATATTTACTTTTGCTGTAGAGTCCAACCCCAAAGCTTCTCTTCTTTTTTGGCTCCACTAAGAAGCTCTTCTGAAACAACACCAAGCTCTCTGTATGCTGAAACCCTCCCGACAATGCTTATTGCTGGTGTTTTTAACACTTTTAGGAACATTCGACGAATCTTTCATAGCTGAAGGCTCCTTGGCCTTTGCTACCTGCTCTCAGGTGCCCTTGTTCTCGTCCAGCCCCTGTTTCTCGCAATGTTCTATCAGATCAGCACCTTTCATCCTGGATATATCCTTCTCCGTGATGGTCTTCTTACTGTCCTTGTTATCTCTTTCTTTATGCAGGTTGTCTCTCTTCTCCGTGGGGGAAGTATTCTCCTGAGATTTCTTTTCATTGCTTTTGTTGCAGCTTTCTTTGGGTAACTCCTTAACCGGTGAAGGCAATCCTACAAGATCCTGGTCCGTATTAGTATGTATCAAAGTAAACGGCAGCTTCAGCGATACCTCTCCACCCATTGCGGATATCAGCAGTTTCACCTAAATTGAAAATAGCTGTTAAGGCGATGAAAAAGCCCCGGATTCAGCAAGAAAATGCGTTTTACGTTAATCGAGGTCTGCCGTTTTCCAAACTTTCTCCTATACCAGGGGAAATCCCAAAAGCTCTCATTGTCAGTAAAGCGACCAGTGATTTCTTTAGGATTGGTAGTGTTTTGAAAAATTTGCTTTGAGAAAAATTGAAAATCTTTGTGATACACTGGCTTAGTAACTGGACTTTTTGTGTTACAAAAAAGTTTCGAAAATTAAAGCTACTCTTTGTTTTTCGTACAAACAAAATTTTTAAGAGAAATACTGATGTCTTCTGGATATTTTCAAATCGAACAAAAGTGATTTAGGAAAACAGACATTCCTGTAATTTTTTCATATTTAACGGACATTTTTTAAATTTAATATTTAACATCAGTTAATTTACTCTTGGTGTTCTATGAATTAGATATTTTTGCGTTTTACAATTTTTTTCTCCAGTACTGGGTTTTGTGTTAATTTTAATCCACCAATTGAATTTATAAACTGCAATATTAATTGAGCAATTTTCAAAATCATCCGAATTTTTTTACAATAGTATTTTTCTTCCAATTTTTCTTGGTGAGAATTTCATTTAATTCATTAATTTACTTTATTTTTACTGTGTGACAGTGATCCAACAATAATGAGACAAAAATCAGACGTTTTTCTACTGTAACGTGGAATCTGTAGTAAATTCCAAATTGAAATGTAATTTCTACTTTCGCAGGGAGAGAAAAGTTCCAAGGATTTCAGAAATTACTATGTAATAGTAAAAAAATGTGAATAAAGGTTTTTAACGCTATGCCGTCCGGCGGCACCACGTTGGTGCCATGCGAAAACTATCGGACAAGCGCCGGTGGCACCACGTTGGTGTCATACGTAAAGACTTATACCGGCGCCAAACGAAATAATCCCGATCAGACGTGCGGACGGCAAAGTGTTAATTTGTTGTTTTTAAATTTCTCGGAGCATTTTTTTTTTTTTTCAAAATTTACCTTGACGTAATAAGACACATAAATGGCAAAGACATTCCTATCCTCCGGTCCACTGCCCAAAGAGACGATAGTGGAAGCCAAACTGGCTTCGGTGTTGCCAAAGTTATCCTCCAAAGCTATCCAGTTTCTCGGGGCACTCGTCACTGGCTTCAGTGTGTAGCTTTTCGTGAGACTGCATCCGGGTCCCACCGGGCAACCCTCTTGCGATGACACCAAAGCCACCACGTTTTTGAATTTCCCATTGCCGAACATACAAACGTCCACGTGCTGGACCACGAAAACCTGAAATGACGATAAAATTCTTGAAAAAAAAAGTAACCTAAAATTACAAAACTTGGCAACCAAAACTCGAATAGGAATTTTAATGCAAAAGATCATTCTGTTGCGTTAAATGCATAGCAAAAATATCTGCATGGAGTCATTTCTAATTTTCGTAGAAAAATTTGAAATGTCTCCTTTAAATTTTCCTAATAAAAAAATATCACACAAAATTTACATCTCCCGGATAACAAATATTAAATAATTCCTAGTACCTTTCCAAATCCCATAATTTTCCTTAATAGAGATTTTCCCTGTTCAACAATAATGCATCGTATAAATATTTGTTTTCTTGCAGTATTCAATCAGTAATTTTCTCAAGCTGATATTTTGACCCTAAATCTTGTTCTTTCATTACTATTAATTTAATTAAATTTTTTATCGTTGTAATATCAATCCATTAATTTTGGAAATTATCCATTTTATCAATTCGACATATAGTTTCCTATTGGAATTCCTTTTTTTTGTTTTAATAATTCTTAATAAAAATAACCTTCTTTCTTAGAATCACTCTTGATAAAAAATAACAATAATCCCAAATTTCCAAATTTTCGAAGATTCGTTTCAGGATGAATCTCACCCTACAAATGTCTTACATTAATAATTAATTATCGCCGTTCCATTAACCGGGGGGGAGGTTTATTGCGCGTGATGTAGAATCTTGCGAAAGCTCTTATCAGAAGGCACTGGGTATGGAACTTAAAACATCAAATTTTCGTAGAAAAATTTGAAATGTCTCCTTTAAATTTTCCTAATAAAAAAATATCACACAAAATTTTCATCTCCTGGATAACAAATATTAAATAATTCCTAGTACCTTTCCAAATCCCATAATTTTCCTTAATAGAGATTTTCCCTGTTCAACAATAATGCATCGTATAAATATTTGTTTTCTTGCAATATTCAATCAGTAATTTTCTCAAGCTGATATTTGGACCCTAAATCTTGTTCTTCCATTACTGTTAATTTAATTACATTTTTTATCGTTGTAATATCAATCCATTAATTTTGGAAATTATCCATTTTATCAATTCAACATATAGTTTCCTATTGGAATTCCTTTTTTTTGTTTTAATAATTCTTAATAAAAATAACCTTCTTTCTTAGAATCACTCTTGATAAAAAATAACAATAATCCCAAAATTCCAAATTTTCGAAGATTCGTTCCAGGATGAATCTCACCCTAGAAATGTCTTACATTAATAATTAATTATCGCCGTTCCATTAAACGGGGGGAAGGTTTATTGCTCGTGACGTAGAATCTTGTGAAAGCTCTTATCAGAAGGTACTGGGTATGGAACTTAACACATCAAATTTTCGTAGAAAAATTTGAAATGTCTCCTTTAAATTTTCCTAATAAAAAAATATCACACAAAATTTACATCTCCTGGATAACAAATATTAAATAATTCCTAGTACCTTTCCAAATCCCATAATTTTCCTTAATAGAGATTTTCCCTGTTCAACAATAATGCATCGTATAAATATTTGTTTTCTTGCAATATTCAATCCATTAATTTTGGAAATTATCCATTTTATCAATTCAACATTTAGTTTCCTATTGGAATTCCTTTTTTTGTTTTAATAATTCTTAATAAAAATAACCTTCTTTCTTAGAATCACTCTTGATAAAAAATAACAATAATCCCAAAATTCCAAATTTTCGAAGATTCGTTCCAGGATGAATCTCACGCTAGAAATGTCTTACATTAATAATTAATTATCACCGTTCCATTAAACGGGGGGAAGGTTTATTGCGCGTGACGTAGAATCTTGCGAAAGCTCTTATCAGAAGGTACTGGGTATGGAACTTAACACATCAAAGTGCATATGTTTCATTGTAATGTTTGCAATAACAAAGACATATGTCCACTGGCTGATAATTACTAGCCATAGTGGTAGTATTAACTTTGTGGTTATACATGTGTACACATTTTGGCAAACATGCCTTTGCCTTGACCGAATGTCAATTACATTGAAGCCGTCAACGTTCTGTTAAAGGATATATGCACACGGGTTGCACTTAAGCACGTGAGATAGGTGCACATATGTGCATACCGATATCAGGAAACGTTAGCTTCTACCCTATTATCGAACTGCAGATTAAATGCCTTGCAGCGCGTCTACGTGTTTATATAGAATCAATTTTGTACTTCACAACAGGTCTCTGCGGATTCCACCACCGTTTGTGTGTGGATCCACGTTTGTGGCGATTTATAAATGAGTTTCAATGAAAATTCTATAAATTTCAGGTTCGTCGTCATCATTGTCTGCCGCTGATGCCGATGCTCATGCTATTTTCGTATAAATTCCAATTAGCGCTTCTGCGGCTGAAAAATTCCAATTAATTTGGTTGCAAATCAAATTGGATCACGCCACCGGTCGGAATTTACGTAATTTGAAATAATTCAAGAATTTTTTTGGCCAATTCAATTGATATATTGTAAAGTTTATTTTTTATAGAGATATTTAATTTATGTTTTTCAATCTTTTAGTTGTATCACAAATTATATTTTTGTGTACATCGAAATTTACAAGAAAATGAAGAAATCGAGTAAAAATAAAATAGGGAAATTGGTAGAATAATGTTTTGAACAGTAAGAATTTCTGTCTAGTTACTGATGCTATTTTTGCATAATTTGTAATAACCTTTTCGATGATTGGGAAATTTCAATTAATTTAATTGCATTGGATCGAACTACCGACTGGAATTTATTTGACGTCATGTTTTTGACAACATTGTTGTGTGATTGATAGGAATTGATGTATTTTGAAATACCCATAAATTCAGAAAAATATTATTGCCAATTAGCTTGGATTGAATGATCATAAAAATTACGATTTGGTAAAATTAATTAAAAAGAGAATATGAAACTTGAGTAAACATGAGACATGAAAAAAAACTTGAAGTATTTTTTATTTGATTTACACATTTTTAGTTTTTTCCTTTGCTTTCATGAAAATTGGCAGAGTGGATTTTGGGTTAAACCAAGTGCGAATTTGTTTAATATTGCGCCTTTTAAAGTTTCCAGAGTTTTTTTTTTTTAATTTATCCATAAACAATTAGGTATTCCCTGTTAATATATATAAAATATTCGTACTACCAGTTTCGATATTGCCAATAACTAGACTTTCGGAATCCCGCGTGAAAATTTAATACACATGAAAGGATGCAAATTGGGAGATGGACCAAACAATGTCCAATCACATATCGACTCATAAACGCATGGAAATGTATAGGTATGGTGTGTCGATGCTACTGAAAAACGCAATTTATGCATACGTTGCAGCCGCGCCTGACAAATGTTATTGCCAAAAATTGGCGAATTTTATATTTATGTACAAATATGCATTTTCCAGTTAGTGAGAAATTCGCTTTTTTTGTTTTTTTTTTTGAATTTCTAATTGTCAAAATTCTTACTGAGAAAATTCTAAACAGACAAAAAAATAAAAATATAAATACATTATAGGAATAGTAATATTGAAAATTTCCAAAAATTATAGTTTTGTTTCTAATTTATAATTTCTAATAAGGGGATAATTCCTAAAATACGAATTTCTACCCGAAAATTTTGTTTGCGGCTGTAATAAATCCCTAGAATTGTATTTGTTTTTAAGGAATTTCCCTTGGGTTTATATCCTACCTGAGAAAATTGTCTTCAACGTGAATTTACATTGGAAAAATTCTTTTAAAATTTTTAGCGAGACAATTCTCTAGAATTTAAATTTCTTTTTAAATATTTCTCTACAATTGGAACATTTACTTCGAAAATTCCCTATAATTAGAATTTTTATTGGATAATAAAAGAAATTTCTAAAATGTGAATTAATTCCAAAAAGAATTTTACCTACATTTTGGTAAACATTAAATTATTTATATAAATGCATAATTATAACATAATTGAATTATATATATGTTGTTTCCTTTAGTCGTGAAATTAATATATGAAATATTTATATATTTCATTTTTAGGTCGACATTTTTTTTTTAATTAATTGAGACTATTCCGGTGGAATGTAGTCTGGGTCGAGATTTAGATTGGAAAAATAATCTAAATCAAACAATTCGCATTTTTTAAGCGAAAAGTAACACATGGAAAAATATTATTATTACGCGTTATTTTTCCATGTTACTTTTCGCTTAAAAAATGCGAATTGTTTGATTTAGATTAAGTTTCCAATCTAAATCTCGAGCCAGACTACATTCCACCGGAATAGTCTTCATTAATTAAAAAAAAAATGTCGACCCAAAAGTCAAATATGTAAATATTTCATATAATTGAATAATAATATAATTCTATACATTATTATGTACATAATTGAATGTTTGAATAATGGAATTACTATATTTATAGTGCTCATAGTTTTTTTAAAATATTTTTCATTGATAATTTGTATATATTTTGGGGAAAACGCTAGCAACTTTTTAATTTTTTTTTGGAACTTGGATGATATTGGAAATTATAAATTCTCGTCAAAACGTATTCCCTTTGATCCAAAATTTCCGATTTTCGAGTGACTTCTGAACTAAGAAGTCACGTATTTGCACATCCTCTTAGACACTCGAGGAACTCCGAGCCCCGTGTAGGTCGGAAAGCTCCTTTCTGGGGATACACTTTCCTCTGCAATTCATATAAGTTACATGTAATCCCCCTTTTGGTGGGTATTTTGAAAAGGAAAATTCAATAACCCGTAATCTAAATCCACGTTCTGGCATCTAAAAACCTTCAACTGTTTCGCACAAAGTGGAGTCGTAACTTTAAGTCGGAATAAAATTACAATATTCCGGTAACAAAGAAGATACGTTCGTCCATTTCCTTCTTTTATTACTAAAAGAACAACGGGGAAATATGTATGCAGTCCCGTTACATATTTCACTGTAGGGTTGTGTATGGTGTGGGATAGATGTAAACCATTGTTAAAGCTATATAAAGGTATACTATACTATTACAGCAGAATGAAAAGTTAGACTTCTCCCTTAGGAAAATTATTCTTTCAGCGTTATTGTCTCTCGTGTGGCAAATAGTAAAGAACTGTGAAGCAAGGTAAGGGAAAAATCACAGTTTCTCTCCTTTGCCCATAAAGAATTGAGAAATAGGTGTACAGGAAATTTTCTATATATGAGAAAGAAAGCAGCTTCTACCAATCTTGTTAGAACCCAGGAAGGGGCTGAAAAAAGGAACGAAGCTTTGTTGTAAAGGAAAACTGGAGGAAATTTCGATTTTGTATAAATTTTCATTTTTAGTTTTACCAGAGAAATTGGAATTATTCTTTGGGAAATCAAATTTAAGTTCCACATTTTTTTTGGTGACATTTTATAAAACGTTTTGGGAAATTACGGCATTAAAATGTGGAAATTGACAAAACTGACAGGATTGTGAAATTCAAATTGCGGTCATTTGAAATTTGGTTCATACAAAGAAACGATAATTTTGATTTGGAAGGTTCCTAATTTCTGAGATAATTCTAGATTTCAAAATTGAAAGAATTCTTGAGAAAATCACACTAAAGTTCCATATTTCGGAAATTGTGGTTTCACTAAGTGGAAATTAATAAAACCAAGATGATTAGGAAATACAAAATGTGATTGATTTAGAACTTGTTTAATTTATAGATACCAAAATTTCAATTTCTATTTTTCCTCTTTCTTCTAATTTTCTAGATTTCTAGTTTTTAGATGCAATAATTTCTCCCAAATTGAAGAAATCCTTGGAAAAATCACGATAAAAGTTCTAGTTTCAGAGTAGAAAAACCCCATCAGAGCAAGTTTCCCTTCTGTCAACATTAAGAATTGAGAAGCGTAAATAGGAAATTCTCTATATATAGAAAAGAAAGCAGCTCCCACCAATCTTGTTATAACCCCGGAATGGGGTAGAAAAAGGAAGTTTTCTTGTAAAGGAAAACACGAGGAAATTTCGATTTGTATAAATTTTCATTTCATTCTTATTGGAGGTATAGAATGATAAGGATTGAAAAGTTATCATCCTTTTGTTGCAAATTCTCGCATGGAAAGGTTGAAATTTACACGAATTACAAGATTTACAGGTTTTAAAGGATTTACAGGATTTAGAGACTTAGACTACAATTATTCCACAGCTCGAATTTTCGTCGATAGGATTTCCATTTTTTAACATCATTCGGAACACACAAATTTTGTAAAAATCACACTGCAGTTTCGAAATTGGGAAATTGTGGCATTGAAATATGGAAATTTACACAATTGACAGGACTAACAATTTCAAAATGCAATGGATTTGGAATTTCTTTTATTTAAAGATACCAAAATTTCAATTTCTAAGATTTCCAACTTTCTAAATAATTCTGGATGCCAAAATTGAAACGATTCTCGAGGAAATCGCTCTAAAGTTCCATATTTTAGGAATTGTAGCATGAAAATATGAAAATATACCGCGATTTATCTGGAATTTCTTTAATATAAAGATACTCAATTTTCAATTTGTAGGATTTCTATTTTTCTTTTTAGCAACAATTCTTCCCAAATTATTCAGTTTAAAGACGTACTTTCTTCGCGTGGGAATTTCAGGTTAGAAAAAAGTTCATCAAAGAAAAGCTTCCTTTTTTTTTCAACATTAACAATCGTGGAAAGGATATAGAGGAAATTTTCTATATCCACGAAATCACTTCCTACCAATCCTGTTAGGGATTGATATGCAACCCTCGTATGGTTTTTTTTTTTTGGGGAGGGTAAAATTAATATAAATCTATTTATTATAAAATCTTACATCCCCTTTCCGTTTTCAACCCTCTCCGGATTTTAAAATAAATAAGCTCATATTAATTTTCCTTTATTTCTCTCGCCCCCAAGAAAACTATAAGGGAGGCTTTCATATACATTGAAAGAATTGAACAAGGGCGACACGAGTAACAATTTTTCAGTTTTGCTAGAAATAGAAATAGCAGTAGGGGTAAAAGGGGAAGTTTCATCGCAATGAAGAACAGCAGGAATTTTTTTGACGTCGTATATTGCGTTGGAAGCATAAGATATTCTTATGCTTCCGCATAAAATGCAATGCGGTAAATAAAAATGGAATGCCCTCGTGAGAATAAATTTAACAAGCTCATTAAATTTAGATACAGCGGTATCGTGGTCTTTCTGGAAACAACGACACGCAAGACGAGAGTTTGTAAGTTGAAACTTCACTATCATCACTCGGACAAGTGCGAGATTCATATTTCATATTCCGTTTTCATTACACGGACGATTTCTCTTCTGTGTTTCAGTTGACGTTTCTGGAAGGGTGGGAAATGACGAAATGGCAAAAATTACCATGCCCCGTTCGCGCAGACGCCCCTTTATGGGACGAATGTTCCACTTTCGGAGTCTGACTGGCAATTTTGATAGCAATTGGTCAATAAATTTGATATTGCAACTGTACAAAATATTGCATTGTAAAAAATCAATTGATTTATTGATGTCAGTAGGAATTATTGACTCGGAAACCTTGCCAGGTAATTTTCAATAATTTTGAAAAAAGTTGATATTTTTGGCAATGTGGGAACTTTGGACATTGAAGTTCATGGGTTTTGGATAATTATCAAAGAAATTGGAAATATGCAACCAATAGGAAAGTCTCCGGTTTCGAAATAGATATTTTTGACATTGAAGGAAAAGTAAAGTTCCTGCATTATTTTCGTTGGAATTAATAATCAGTAATAAGTGGCACACTGTAGCTGCTACGCATTGAATTTTCTATAATTGGGCTAACAATTTCTGAGTAAATTTGAGTAGAACGGGCGGATTGGTAACTGGTAGTCATTCTGTACCAGTAATTTATCATTTTCTTACCAAAGTGGGAATATTCAGCATCCAGGATACAGCTTTGGGGCCAATTCTGAGTGTCTTGAAAAAAAAAAAAAAAATTGTATTTTTGGTGCTGCTTGAATAAAATTTCAATATCGAAGGTAGTGATTGCTAGTGAAATATTAAAGCCTTTCAGCATTGGCAGCAAGAGCTACTACAAAATCTTGTGCTGCTACAAAAAATAAATGTCGACACTAGAAATCCCCAACTTGGTAACTGACAGCAATTTCCTACCAGCGACTGGCACTATTTTCCTGCCAAAGTGGGAATTTCGATAATCCCCGGTTATAATCGCAATTTTGGGCAAATAGTCATATAGACTTTCCCCAAATGCACCCAGGTGCACTGAGAATTATCAACTCGGCGGTTCTACAAAGCCTGGAAGTATCTAAAATTAAAGACAAACAAGAAGCCATAAGGAGAAATGGAAAAAAGAGCCGTAAAAATATGGGAAAGATAAATTCGACGATATCATATCGTGCTTTTATGACACGGGGTGTAAGAGAAGCAGATGTTCCCGTCTGATATTTCAGCGGCGGTGTGACTTTACTCTCATACCATGAATACTAAAGCAGTTAATCCTCGAAAAGGATCATAAGGGAAATTACGAATTTACAACTGTGAAAGTGCCGTTGAAATTTTGACCACGCCCTCGCATACTCGCCTCGTTGTCTTTAATCAAACGACATTGCCTCCACGAAACTCATTAAGATTTCGGGTCTCACCTTGATCCTCCTTACTGATCTGCTACTGTTATTAGTGACGTCTATGTACACGTTTATGGGGTCCCCGTGAGCGTAAATTGCTCGGTCCAATCTCGCCCCCAATCCCACTCGGCCATCGCTCAGTAGAAATGGTTTTTCTATAGCCGCATGTGGAGGAGATGGTTCTGCAACGAATAATCAAATTGAAGGAATCCACGTTTTTCCTTGCAATAAAATGTTACACGTGGAATAAATTTGGAATTATTTTTTGTCGATACTCGTACGGATTCATTTCCTCGGATTTTACTTTTCGTTTGCAGGATTTATTTTTGTAGTATAAAAAGTTGCTCAAACGCACAGGGAAAATCGAGTTTACGTATTTTCGCGGAGATTTATCTTCCAAAACTGGTTTTATATATTGAGAGGATTCCTAAGAAAAAAGCTAGGTTATGAAAATTTGCTTTCTGTTGCTGTAAAGTAGCGAGATTTGCATTTACCTTCGGAAAATTGCTGAAGTCTAGAAAAATTTGTTTTTTCACCGCTATCGGGTAATAAAAATTGCTTTTGATATTCTAGGAACTTCTAAAATATATTAAATCATAGGAAAATTTGTAAAATACTGCAATGGCGTAAAAAAATTACTTTTTACATTTTACAAATTACTAAATCCTCGTGAATTACGTCTTTTTACTGTTATTGGGTAATAAAAATTTCTTTTGACATTCTAGGAATTTTGTAAAAAAATACTAAATCATAGTAAAATTTGTATTTTAACCTAATGGCATAGCAAAAATTGCTTTTAACATTTTACTAATTACTAAATCTTGGTGACTTTCGTTTTTTTACTGCTATTGGGTAACAAAAATTTCTTTTGACATTCTGGGAAATTTGAAAAAAAATACTAAATCATAGTAAAATTTGTATTTTACCCCAATGGCGTAGCAAAAATTGCTTTTTTACATTTTACAAATTACTAAATCCTAGTGAATTTCGTCTTTTTACTGTTATTGGGTAATAAAAATTTCTTTGAACATTCTAAGAATTTTGTAAAAAAATACTAAATCATAGTAAAATTTGTATTTTACCCCAATGGCGTAGCAAAAATTGCTTTTTTACATTGTACAAATTACTAAATCCTAGTGAATTTCATTTTTTACTGTTATTGGGTAATAAACATTTCTTTCAACATTCTAAGAATTTTGTAAAAAAATACTAAATCATAGTAAAATTCGTATTTTACCCCAATGGCGTAGCAAAAATTGATTTTTACATTTTACAAATTACTAAATCCTGGTGAATTTCATTTTTTACTGCTATCGGATAATAAAAAAGTGTTCTCGAAGCCACAAAATCCATCACGACTCGCTGTAAAATTCGCTTTCTACCCCATAGAAATTGCGTAACGCCGTGGAATGTACTTCTCGCTTTTTTTCTTTTCGCTTATAGTGTCTGAAACTACAAGTTAGATTTAACGTCTGTTACGGAAAGTTGGATAGAGTTTTTAAGTGTATCAGGCAAAATTTAGTTACTGTAACTGAATTCGACTTGTTACTGTGAAACTGAAGGCGGTGTCTAGGAGGATCTCTTTAGGCTAAAAATGAAGGCTAATTTGATTAGATTCATACGGAAAGGCTTTGCTACTGTCCTTATAAATGCAACTATAACCCCTTGTCTACAACTTTCGCCAAAAACGTGCTCCCATTTTGGGTTTTGGGAGATGAATAAAAAATAATAATTTGTACTTTTTATCGAAAGGTTCGGTTTTGGGATTTCTTTTATTTCTAAATTCTTGCTAAGGAAGAAAGTGAGTCCTTATAAATGCAACTGTCATTTTTAATTTTGAATTTTTTTCGAAAATGTTCTCACATTCTGAGTTTTGAGAGTAGAAGATAAAATAATTTGTACTTTTTTTGAGCGTTTTAGTTTTTGGATTTTTGTTATTTCCAAACTCTTGCTAAGGAAGAAAGCGAACATTTGATTTGAATTCGAAGGTGGCTTTGGAAATGAGAATTTCCTGCTTATAAATGCAGCTGCAACCTTCAGCTTTGAATTTTCGTGGAAAATGTTTCTCACATTTTGGGTTTTGAGAGAAGGAAAAAAATAATTTGTACTTTTTTTGAGGGTTTTATTATTTGGATTTTTTTATTTCCAAACTCTTGTTAAGGAAGAAAGCGAGCATTTGATTTGAATTCGAAGGCAGCTTTGGAAATGAGAATTTCCTGCTTATAAATGCAGCTGCAACCTTCAGCTTTGAATTTTCGCGGAAAATGTTTCTCACATTTTGGGTTTTGAGAGAAGAAAAAAAAATAATTTGTACTTTTTTATGAAGGTTTTAATTTTTGGATTTTTGTTATTTCCAAACTCTTGCTAAGGAAGAAAGCGAGCATTTGATTTGAATTCGAAGGCAGCTTTGGAAATGGGAATTTCCTGCTAATCGAAATCGAAACCCTCGTATTTCTCTAGAAAACTGATTTATCTCCTCGTGTCAGGTACGAGTAATCAGCAGGATGACCTGGTCGATAAGACGTTAACTTCAACGTCCCCCTTTTCCCGAGAATTTGAAGATACTTACCATCACCTTCTACAATTTTATTCTCAGCCTCTGTAATCCTTATCCTCTCGGAATTTGCCATCCTTGAATTGATAGACGACGTTCCCGTGCTCGATAAGTTGCTATAAACTGTATTTGATGGTAACGGTGGTCGATTTGTTCGTTGAACAACGCGTATACCCATCTTTATTAGAGAATTAGGATCTAATATTTCATCGGGACGATCAGCTTCCAGATCAAACAATATAGTTAATGTAAATTGTTTAGCCGTTGTCATAGCAACCCCGATCCACGGCTGCTGAGGCAACGGATGGGCAATAAAAGTGATACAGGCTAAGATTTCAGTTTATTTCTCTGATAGAAATTTCCCTTCGATCCAGACTAATGGAATTTGATGTGCCTTGACTCGTAATTACCAAATAAGAAATAAAAAAAAATATTGTTTGAGACAAAACCCTAACAATCAATGTATTAACTATAATAAATTTTGACACTAGTGATTAAAGCTTCTAGAATTATCGTTTATGATTTATAATTAATTTCTGAAGAAAAGTAATAATGTACAGAAAAAATAAAGGAACGAAATATTTAATTAGGTGATAATTTTATCATAAAATTAGTTGAAATAATTATAAATCTAATTGGAATTACTAAAATTATGTAACCAATGCCATATTTAATTTCAAATAACAGGTAGAGCATCATAATTAATCCACAAAAATAATAATTTATATCAATGTCTGCCGTTCCGAATAAAATTTGGAAAAGTGACGAATGGCTAACCAAAGAAATGTAGATTATTTGGTAATTGCTGTCTTTGTTCGGGTTTCAATAAACTTCCTCACGAGTTTCGAGTCTCCACATTTTCGTGGAAAATTAGAATGATTTTAGCGGGTACCAGAAGCTTTCATTCCACTAATATTGATATGCACAAATTTCTATCAGTTACTTTTATTCGAAATTACTATTAGAATTTGCCAGAATTTCGTTGCATGAAAAATGTTTCGAAATTAATTTGAAAAAATTGAATCTTTTTCAGACCAAAATCATTTGGAAAGTTTCTCGTGTCTATTTCCATACTCACCGATGTAGGCCTTGACTTTGTAACTTGTACCAATTGGTGCACCATTATATTCCATAGCTGGTACCAGTTGCACCGATGGCGGAGCGAACGGTGCAACTTCCATTGTGAAAGCGTGTGCATTAGGTGCCAATCTTTTCATCAGTATTTCCTGAAACAGAACAAATGGATTTTAGGATTTTTGGAGGCCAACAAATTTTAGAATTTTTGGATCCCAAAAAACCCGACGAATTTCAACGAGTTCGGGATTTTTCAATTCGTATTTCTATAAAATTTCAGTCTTTTTAGATTTGCCACTCGAAATTCTCACGATCAGCTTTTAAACTGCTGATATCGGAGTTTATGGAAATGGGAGGTTCCTTCCAGATGATTCACCTGGGGACTTTTGCCTAGGGGGTATCTGAAAAAGCAGCAGAGTTTTGATCCACTTTCAAGGACTTCCCTAAAAGTTGTCCCTTTTCTTTTTGGCTGCGATAGCGATTTTTTTCTTTATTTCATCATGACCAGGAGACTTTTGGGTGCCTGGTAAAGACAGAGAGAGAGAGAGATATTTCGCAACAGTTGTCTGACTTCTCGTCGTAAAAACAAGTTTCGCCGGCCACATGTCATTTTTTCGTTTGACATTCGTCAAAAAATAGAATTACCGCTGGATCAGAAATAGACGTAGTTGAATAAACTCGAGGAAAAACTCGGAAGAGAGTCGGTATACCGATTTGCTTCGGTCTCATCTTATTTTCTGCTTCGAAGGTTTCTCTTCGTTCCGGGAATAGGGGTTTTTGAGTGATACGTAGGTATCATCTTCTCAAATCCGGACAGAATCTATCGAATTCCACCTGGTGACGCGAAATGTCATAGTTTTTCCAATCTATTGCCCCAATTTGGTCAAACTGGAACAGTTTTGGTCCAAAGTCTCGACAAAACAATTTTTTTCTTGGACTCTTCGGAAATTCGTTATTAAAATTTGCGCTTTTTTTAACTGTTACAATTTTTTGAAATTAAAAATTTGTATATTTTAATCTTTTTCAAACTGAAATATACAAGATATTGAATTATTACACAATTTTACTTTGTAGAAGTTGCATCGATAAAAAAATATATATTATATTTTTTATGTATTGCAAAATTGCTAAAACGCAGGAAAATTTGCACCTCGGCTTGCAGAAATTTTTGTAGAATATTGCAATTTACCTTTTTCACTCTCATGGCCAGGAGTTACAGGTCCCGTTCGTAAACAATGGCAATGGGCATGTACACCACAGCGTTTTAATCAGCTTACCCTACAAAGTCCGGACATCGGCAAATATTTGCCGATGACAAACGAGAAGTTATGGCAGACGCATGAATCGCAGCGAAACTCAATGAAAATTTATTGCAGCAACAAAAGCTCATTGCAATTCCGGCAGCAAAAGCGCAGGGCGTTTCTCTTCCATCTAACTTTTTACGTACAATATGGTAATTAGTGTGATTGTAGAGAGCTATTCTTGGGCATACCTTATGAACAGCTTCTGCGCAAAGTATACAAAGAGAGGAAAGCATTTGAAAACCACGCATAAAATCAAAGATTGTTATTTCCACCGGAGCCGATAAAAAGTTTCTCATACCTGGAGTAAAGTATATTATTCTTCGCTTAATTTATGTACGAAAATCCGAGATTTCCTTTAATATTTTTTTTTCCATAATCGACGGTATTCTCAGTAGGTATTCCTGTAATTCCAGTATTGCTGGCTCTGTTAAAATAACAGGGACCAGTAGTGGACCGAATTAGCAATATCTGGACCAGTTCTGGTCGAATTTGTAATATTTAAGCCAGTACTGGACTGAATTGCCAATTTCTGGTACGGAATTACGCTTTAATAGTGACACCTGGATTAGTACTGAATCAAATTAGCAATATCTGGACCAGTTTTGGCCGATTATGTGATACTTAAGCCAGTACTGGACCGAATTAGAAATATGTGGACCAGTACTGGACTGAATTGGCAATTTCTGGTACGGAATTACGCTTTAATAGTGGCACCTGGGTTGGTACTGGACCGAATTAGCAATATCTGGACCAATTCTGGCCGAATATGTGATATTCGGCCAGGATTCAAATTACAAATATGTGGGCCAGCATTAGGCAAATTAGCGATATCCGCGCAATGGGTATTGACTCTTGCGTCAATATTTGGCTCACTTAGGATCAGCATAGGGACTTTCAGTAGAGTGTGGGCCAATTTCGGGCCGAATTAGTTGTTCTTGACCCAGTTTATGGGGAAACTGAGCGAACTTGGGCACATTCGGGACGAAATTTGTATGATAATCATTCTGGAGATACCGAACGAACAACGCACGGCTCATTTCTGGATCCACGCATTCCCCATTGCATTGATCGGCTTTCCCGTATGAAAACAAACACGGCTCCCGGCAATTCCCTGTGGAAGCTGGCGCTTTCTTCTCGCGAAATCGGATTCGCTCGGTATATTTCCACCGGTTGCCTTCGCACCGTGGCTGGCGGGTTTATTCCTGAAGGAAGCACACCTTATACGTGTGAATAAATAGAGCTTTATGTTATGTGAAAGAAAGAGAAGATCTCCTGGGAAACAGCAGATCGTCTCGCCGACTGAAACTTACTTTCTGCATGATTGATAGCCACGCTATCGTTTTTCTCCTCCGCTGCTTTTATTTCCTACGTAGCGGTACTATGTCAGACATGTTTTCATCATCTTTTTTTCCCCACCTTTTATGGAGACAGCTCGTGGCAGAATGGATTCAACATATGAAGGAAAGTAAATTTTCCTTTCGACTAATTCACGTCAATCATTTAAAATATTAAGATGAAGCTTCCCGTAGCGGAGCCTTTCTATGCCAAATGGTTTTTTTCCTCTCATCCCCCAGTCTCCTTTATTTCTTATTTATCGCGTTATTCAATTTAAGTGAGCCTTTTTACCCCAAAGAAGAAAACAATTGTTGGAAATACAACGAAGGGAAACTAATGGAACTACTGTTCCTCTTCCTGATAAATGGTTTCCTCTCAAACATCGCTTTACGGAGACTCTGTGTTTGTCTTCAAGAAAAACGGAGTTTGAATCGTCCTTTGAAGGAACTTCTTATTGCTGCTGATTAGAGGTCGTCCCTTTAATTAAGTTACGACGAGAAAATACAGGTATTGTTAAAGTTCTTTATGGGAGCTGAAGAATAAAACAAAGGCAACGCGGAGGAATTTGAAAAAAACCATAGAAAAGTTTGGGAACTTTGTTTCAAAAATGAAAAATTGGGATTAGTACCACTTCAAAATTTCTGATTTCAATTTTTTTTTGGGAAGCGATTTCAATGTATGATTTTGGGAAATTTTTATTAAGGAAAACTTACAATATTTTGTACCATGAAATTTGTTTCGTTCGGGACGGGAATTTAATTGTTATTAATTTGACTCTGTAACGAAATAAAACGTTAATACGAATAATTATGAAATTTTATATTAGTTAATAATTAATATAAAGTGTAATATTAAATTTTTATGATATATAAATTGTAATATAATATTAACATTTTTTTACAATTATGTCGCGCTTTTAAAGTTTTCATTTGTAATCAAATAAAAACATTGCTACTCAATGTAGGTAATGTAATTAATATAATAATGAATATAAAAGGTAATACATTCCACATTAGCTTGCAATAAATTATTACAAATTAGTTGCGGTTCTAAATTTTTTTTTCTAATTAACCAAATTATTACAACGAATGATTATACAATATCAATATAGGTTATATAAATAATATAATAATATAACATAAAACTCAATAAATTCCGCATTGGCACAAAATAAATTTTCTTATAATTAAATTTCGGTTCTAAATTAATTAAAACTTCTAATACAAAGTACCGTACAAAATTTTTTATATGACTCGAATATATAATTTTTCATTTCCAAAGTTTCATTTTGCTTTTTAGGGATCACTGATGCGAAAGGAAACAATTTTTGAATAAATATTGCTGTTTTTCGCGTAGACAAAATGCAGATAGGTATATGTAAAAAAAAAAGAAAAATAGAAAAAGACAGCCAATAGCCGTATCGGAAAAATGTTCTACCTTCAGCTTCATTAAACTCAACATTAAGATCCTGCGATTGTCAATTTCGTAAGCTTCGATGCCCCGGCAAATAACAATTTTCCAGGTAAACGAAAAAAATTCTCTTTATTCATTTCTCGTTATGCGAGAAAATATCTACTAGATTCCCGGGGATATTCGCAAACGGATAGGAATTTTCCATCCATGAGTTTTGCGGAAAGCAAATGGTATTATTCACGGTTAATTAACCCCTTATGGAAACGAAACCTTTAGTTAGTAAATCCATGCATGGAAAAAATAAGAAAAAGTAGTACAAGTCGTTAAAATTCGTACCACGAATTGTAATTCGCAATATTTTGGGGTTTCAATTTTAATTTCATTTCGTTTCGTTTTCATTAATTTTCGAATTGAAAAAGTTGGGACTTTTTAGGTTTCAAAATTTTGAAATTTAGGACTGAAAAAATCAAATTTCGAAATACTTCAGAGTTTTAAGAGGCAAAGTGAGAAAAATCGGGGCATTTTGTGTTACTTTATTTTTATTTCATTTCATTTTAAATAATTTAGAAATTAATTAAAAATTAATTAATAAGGTGCACTTTGCACTTTTTGAATAAATAGAAATTTGACTTTTTCGGATCAATATTTCAAATTTTTTAATGATAAAAATTTCCACGTTTCTAGTTTTTATTATTGATACAAAAAGAAAGTGATATTAGCGATTGTACTCATATGTATTAATTATAATTACAAAGAGAATCTAATTGGAAGGGTTCCATTGTTCTAAATGATGGAAACTTAAATGAACTCGAAAACACGCGAAACTTTTTCATCTGAAACCCAATACGACGGTACTGAATGGAAACGGAATACGTCCTGTTGGGAATTTTGATATCGATTTCAATAACTTTTCCTAATTAACCAAGTTTCGGTTTAATGTATTGGAATATCGATTGGAATAAACTTTCTCCGGGTTGATAGCCTTTTTTCTCCAGATTATCGATGCCGATTCAGATCGCAATTGACTTCAATTCCGTGGCTAAAAGGGAAATCTTGGAATTTTTCAATTCGGATTAGAAGAAAAAATTTGTTATAAATAAATGAGAATCGAAAGATTACTAATTTAAGATGTTTTTCTTTATATTATTAAGGCGGTTTCCGACAGGTTTATGAAACTAGATATCCGCCCGTCCCCCGCCTGCAAAACACCCGCCAACATTCAAAAATTATCAAATTGTTTTTTGGCCAATATATCGTTACTACTTATCAAATTATTTCGAGTTAATGACCGATAATCATCAAATATATAATTATCGGTCCTGAATATAATATTGTTCATATGTACACAAATATTTTATAATTTATTTACTTACGTAATTCGATTTCTGAGAAGATGACAGTTCACGGAGCTTGACAGTTCATATATGTTATGAAAACACAATAAATATCACTTTTTAACACTGCAATTCACAACCACGACAATGTGCCACGCTTGGCAAATCGATTAACACCTAATTTGTGTTTAAAAAATCGCGGGAATTTGATAATCCTTTGATATCGGACGCGATGTGGAGGCGTAACGGTATCGCCTTACCCTGTGTATAAAATCAATTGACAGAAAAGTCCTTTGTAGTACAAAAACCTGCCGACAGGTGGTTCTGCAATGCTTTTTTACTGTCAAGATTGACCAAATTTCTGAAAACTGCTTTATCGATTTTCGAAATTCATTTTCGAAGATCGTGCCTCAATTTATCTACACAACAGTTACCCACAGAGAGTTGGAGGCACTTTATTATCTTCCGCGAAATGATTCTCGAATCGCTGCTTACGAATCTGAAGCAAATTTTTTAAAATTTGAAATTGCGGACCCAGTTAGCTGGACGTAATATTAAAAAATGTAATATTTTATAATTAAATATAATTATAATGTGAATTTTTTTAAATTACAACTTTTATTAATTCCCCATTTACCCTAAATAGTTGTAGTAGTAGCAATACTAGTACTAGTACTAGTAGTAGTCATACTAGTATCTTTCTTTTACTACTACTCTCCTAGTAGTAATACTAGTAGAGTAATACTAGCAAAACCCTAGCAAAACTCTACTAGTAAAGCATCGCCACGACTTCGTCTTCATAATAAGTGTCAAAGATTCAGTAATACACAGATGTGTTTATATGAAACCATTTGCATAGTAGTAGTAAGTATGTTCACCTTTCCCTGCGGCTATCACCATACCCCCAACCCCCGCGTTGCGTGTTTTATCGCGCAACTTCACTCTCTATTGTAAACATAGAGAGTATCAATTTGTTGATTTGTTGACAAATTATATAATAAAAATAAAATAAAAAAATGGATAAAAATCCAAATAAAACTGTTCGCAGTAATTTAAAAAGGGCATCTGGAAGGTACAGGCTATCTGCCAGTCGCCCGTCAAGGAAGAAAGTGTTTGCCAATAGGTAAGTAGATTACAATTTAATTAATTTATTTTGTATAATTTAATAATAAATTTAATCAATAAATAAACTTTAATTTATTAATTCATTTTATTAATTTATCCAGTTACAAAACGCACTTACAATCTAAATATAAATAAATATATCTGACATAATATACAACCTACAGAGGTAAACGAATACCTGTTCGTAAAACTGGAATATTAAATACTAAAACTAACTTAAAACTAAGATAACATTTAATAAAAATATTTTATTTACATTGTTGTCAACATTTGTACAACATTATAACAACATTATTATAATTAATCTTACATCGCGTTTGTCTTAATCCGTTCTTTTAATTTGGTTTTAAATACTTTTACATTTAAGTTTAAGTCTTTTAAGGGTGAACAACAGTGTGGCAGTAGTAAAAATAGGCGATATATTTGATTTTTTTTTTATTCACTCATGTACTCCACAAATGTCAGTGTTAAAGGGTTACAGAATACGTACTTTGAACTTCTTTTAAAAATTTTTGTTATAAAAAAATATATATTTTGTAGTTGGTCGCTGTAAATACGCTGCACGGAAGAGGCGCCTTACTGATTGTCATCATAACTCGCCTATTGATGATCCGAAAATCAAAAGGAAAACACTGTTTTAATCTATATTAGTATGGCTTCAGTTAAGCGTACGGATTTTTTTATATATTCATATTTACTATTTTTTTTTTCTGTCTGAAAGGAAGAATTTTTTGATTTTTTTTTGTGGGGGAGAGGGGGGGGGGGAATTTCTGTTTGGAGAATTGCAATTTTAACAATAATTCGTTTTTCAAACATCGGGTACGCTTAACTGAAGCCATACTAATGTAGATTAAAACAATGTTTTCCTTTTGATTTTCAGATCATCAATAAGCGAAATATGATGACAATCAGTAAGGCGCCTCTTCCGTGCAGCGAATTACAGCGACCGCTATAAATGTACTACAAAATATGTTTCTTTATAAAAAAAATTTTTAAACGAATTTCAAAGTACGTATTCTTTAACCCTTTAACACTGACATTTGTGGAGTACATGAGTGAATTTAAAAAAATTCATAAATATCGCCTATTTCTACTACTGTCACGCTGTTGTTCCCCCTTAAGTTATTTGTTAAACAATTGAAATGTTTTATACCAATATATTCGCTATTCTTATAGCTAATAGTTTTTCTAATTTTTGGTAGAATTAGATTCTTGTTCCTAGTTTTACTATTTATTTGCAGATATCTGTTCCTCAATTCCTGATAGTGATACAGGCGTGAGCTAAATATAAATGATTGTTTAATTGTTAATGGTGCTTTAATGTCGCTATTATTTGTAACAATGTTTTTATAAATTCTCTTTTGAAGAGTTTCAAGCAATTTCAGTACATTATCATAGGCACCTCCCCAAGCAATGATGCCATATGTAGCTATGTTATTAAAGAAAGCGTAGTACACCGTTAATAACGTTTGTATATTCATAATAGGAGATAATTTAAAAAAAATGAAAAGCAGATATCTGGTTTGAGATTTTTAGTTATTTTGCATCATTTTATTTTGCAATACATTTTTTTTCTTCATTAATCGAGACCAATAAAACTCCAACTTTCAGTGTCGCAGAATATAAAAACATTTTTATTTTATTTAAAACAAACCCTTCAAATTTATCAATATAAATAAAATATGACTTAGACCACTTTCATAATTATGGGCACATTTATAATATAGTTTATATGCTCATGCCATTTAAGATTACCATCGAATATAACTCCCAAATATTTGGTTGAGTTAACTCTTACAATCTTTTTACCTTCTATTTTTATACATAAATTATTTGGGACACTATCACTATAACTGCCAAAGGCAGTTTCTTTTGGAATGCTGCGCAGCTCTCTTGTCACAGTGCGTTTAATTGACGAAACATCTCCAAAACGGATCCCTTTTAGTTGTTGTTTTATTTTAGGAAAAAGAAAAAAGCCGGCCGGCGCAATATCAGGCGAATAAGGTGGGTGATTTACCACAGGGGCTCTTTGTTTCGTCAAATACTCGTTGACAATTAACGCTAAATGTGCCGGCGCGTTGTCGTGAAGCAGGTACCAGGAACCTTCTTCGCGAAACTCCAGTCGAACACGATGAACTCTTGCAATCAATCTCACCATGACTTCTTTGTAAAATCTCTTATTAACAGTTTGGCCTTCGGGGACAAATTCGTAATGAATATTCCTTTGGCATCGAAAAACGCTATCAACATTGTTTTGACGCGGGATTTCTCCATCCTCACTTTTTGTGCCTTTGGACGTTTTAGACAAAACCAAGTTGTACTTTGTCGCTTAGTTTCGGGATCGTACATGAATCACCAAGTTTCGTCCCCAGTCACCGTTTTCTTCAAAAAGTTCCTGTCTTCGTCGGCAGCTTCCACGAGTTCGCTGCATAATTTCACGCGTCGGGATTTTTGCTCTGGTGTTAGCAAATGAGGAATAAAACGAGCACACACTTTTCTCTTGTTCAAATCCTGAACATAAATCTTTCGAATGGCCTCTCTACTAATTCAAGTCGCATCTTCCATCATTCGAACACTCAGAGCTCGATCTTCTGTCAAAATTTCTTGAATCCTTGGTTTCGTTTTCTTCTGTCCGGGGCGAGGTTGGACGCCCGGAACGTTCGTCGTCTTCTAGAGACTTCCTTCCTTCTATAAATATCTTGTGCCATTCAAACACTGTTGTTCTTTATAAGCATCCCATTTCGTACACATTTTGCATCATTTGGTACATTTCTGTTGCACTTTTGTGCATTTTAACGCCAAACTTAATGACAGCTCTCTGCTCCATACCGGCACGCTGACGACACGTCCTTGACTTAACACATTGGACATTCTCGTATGGATACTGCAATGAACCTATTTCATTGCCTGTGCTACACTATGTAAACAAAAGTCCCATGTTTATGTTTTTGCTTGTTTGGATGTTTGGAACTTCCCTCCAACTGGTAGCTCGGGAAGAATAGTAGAACTTTTGTCGAAAACAGTTTTCTCTACGAGTCTTATTTTTCCAAGTTATTGGACCGTCCCGAGACTTTTCTGATGACCCTGCTGCCCTTCAAGGTCAAATTAAACCTATGACCCAAAAGCGTACTCAAACGTAAAATTTCCCGCTCTATCGATTGCCCATGTCAAAACGGAGGTTTCCCATTAAAAAAAATTACTTTGACCTTGAAATGACCTTGAAAGTGATCTTCAAGGTCAACGTCAAGGTCACTATCATATGTCCCCCTCGAAGTCCAGCAACTTTTGTCTGAAACATTTATCACTAAACTCAACCACTTTCGAGAAATCTGTCTGTCCAAGTTAAAATGGGACACCCTGTATATACATTATTATTATATAATAAATTTTATTAATATAATTTAAAAAATGCAATAAAATTTTAAATCATTAAGTTTAAATTTTCCAATTTCTTTATTAGTATTGATTAATATGAATTTAATATAATATTTTTATACGTGAAATATTTACATATTTAATTTTTGGGTCGACTTTTTTATTTTACTAATGAAGTAAATTAATTAATTGAGATTATTCCGGTGGAATGTAGTCTGTGTCGACAATATACTCATATATATATAGATATATAGTTTTATACGAATATACATATAAATTTAAATAATATATTTGAAATTTAAAATTAATTTCATATGGTAGATTAGTATATTAATTTTAAGAATTAAAAGAAATTACATTTAAATTATTTTTATTAACATTGACTAATTTAATTATAAGGTGTAATTAATAGATAAACATTTAAAACATGTGTTTGTTTTATTGACTGACCGTTGTGATACAATTGTAATATACATATATGACGTTTCGGTCCTACGTTTCAGGCCTTTTTCACGTAGTATGCGTTTAATTAGAACACCTTGTAAATAAATAAAGACTAGACATGTACGAATCAAAACACTGAACTTTACATGAAAAACATTCCAAATGATTATGCTGATGATGTTATCCAATTGTTCATTGGTAGTATTTTCTCCGTTATTAGGATACAGTTTTCATCATTTATAGATGTATCGCAATATTTATTCACACTTTAACATAATACGGATCAATCAAGACCAACACATGTTTTATTATTTAACATATTACTTTAACAAAATTCGTTAAACGAGCAATATTTTAATACCAATTTTTCTCCACAGGCGTAAAAAAGCGCGGGAAGCTGCCGAACGCGCTCTCGCCGAAGAAAAGGATGGCTCCTTGCAAACACAGGAAAAGCAGACGGACAATGAAGCGCCGAAGAAGGAAAATTTTGAAAAGTCCGCCTTGTCGGGCTTCGTAGCTCCTGAAGTGTACGAAAAGAAAACCAGCAATACCGAGGAATGTGTTGTAAGTGCGGAAAAGCACTTCCACACCTCTGTCAATGAGGATAGATCTGACGAGATCTCCTCATTGGCATGCGATGCCGAGGAATGTGTTGCAAGTGCGGAAAAGCACTTCCACACCTCTGTCAATGATGATAGATCTGACGAGATCTCGTCATTGGCATGCGATGCCAAGGAATGTGTTGTAAGTGCGGACAAGCACTTCCACACCTATGTCAATGAGGATAAATCTGACGAGATGTCATTATTGGCAAGCGGTATCGAGGAATGTGTTGTAAGTGCGGACAAGCACTTCCACACCTATGTCAATGTGGATAAATCTGACGAGATCTCGTCATTGGCATGCGATGCCAAGGAATGTGTTGTAAGTGCGGACAAGCACTTCCACACCTATGTCAATGTGGATAAATCTGACGAGATGTCATTATTGGCAAGCGGTATCGAGGAATGTGTTGTAAGTGCGGACAAGCACTTCCACACCTATGTCAATCTGGATAAATCTGACGAGATCTCGTCATTGGCATGCGATGCCAAGGAATGTGTTGTAAGTGCGGACAAGCACTTCCACACCTATGTCAATGAGGATAAATCTGACGAGATGTCATTATTGGCAAGCGGTATCGAGGAATGTGTTGTAAGTGCGGAAAAGCACTTCCACACCTCTGTCAATGAGGATTACACTAATGCAAGCCAAAGGAAAGATGTCAAAATAAATGGTCGTAGAATTGTAGACATTTCTTACTTTTGGAATACATTGCACCAAAGATTCGATAACCACTCACATGAGACGGGATGCAACTTTCGCGACTTTAGAATAACCAAATACGTTGATAAAGGTTTGAGAACCCAAATCTTTGTAAAATGTTTTGCGTGTTCTTTTGAGGAAAGTATCTGGACAGAACCAGAGGAGCAGACATTAATGGGACTCCATGACAGTGCCATTGCTGGTGCGATAACTGCGGGGTGTGGTCACTCAGCCCTAAAGAGTCAGTTGGCTGCAATGGCAATACCATGTATGACACATAAAACATTTAGAAAAACTGAGGAAAAAATGGTCAGTGTACTTCTCGAAACCGCTGAAAGAGTGATGAAAGAAGCGGGACAAGAGGAGTACAGAATAGCAACTGAAAAGGGCCATGTAAAAGATGGCATACCTTACATAACCGTAACAGCAGACGGTAGTTGGATGAAAAGATCATATAAAAGTGGAAAATATGATTCTTCGTCTGGCTTAGGAGCTATAGTTGGTTGCGAAACCCAGAAAGTTCTCTTTTATGGCGTACGTAACAAGTCATGTGCAGTATGTGCTTATGCCGCCCGCAATAACAGAGAACCAAGGAAACATAAATGTTTCAAAAACTGGGGTCATGATCAAAGTTCCACTAGTATGGAAACCGATGCTATTGTTGAAGGTTTCAAGGAAAGCATTCGTACGCATGGTCTTATATATAAGACACTCGTTAGTGATGGTGATAGCAGTGTCTATAACACCATTTTGAATAACGATGTTTATGGAAAGTACGGTGTACGAGTGGAAAAAGTGGAATGTACGAACCATTTGTTGCGAAACTTGTGCAATAAAGTGGTGGACATTTCGAAAAAGACGGAAGTACCGTACCGATTATTCAAAAAGGGTTACATCGGTAGAATGCGTCAACTCGTGAGTGCTAGCGCACTGAAAATGCGAAAAGAAATTGCGTCGGCCGTTACACGCCGTAACGCAGAACATAGTGACACTACGGTCAATGTCACAGAATTGACGCTTGACATTTTGAACGTTCCCAAACATGTATTTGGCGATCATAGCGATTGCAAGAATCGAAAAATGCCATGTAATGGGAGGCCAAAGGTAGGCGAAATGAATAATTTAAAAATGCTGCAGAAAGCTAATTTTTATGAGCCTATTCGTAAGGTGATAAGTTTCATCTCTTGTCATTCGCGTTCTTTGCTAGCCAATCGCAATAACAATGGAGTAGAAAATTATAATTCCATTGTTGCGAAATTTATCGGTGGAAAACGAATAAATTTTGGCTTGCTAGGGTCTTACACGGGACGATGTGCCGCCGCTGTCGTTCAGTGTAATACGCAAGAGGTATTATCTCAGGTATCCTCAACAATGGACAAAGAAATAAGCAGCATTGTTTCGAAGATGGAGAAATTCAGAAAGACCCAAATTTCTAATAAGAAATTGCGTCGTGTCCGTAAGAAGGAATCAAAGCGTAAAAGCATAAAGGGCACGGATAAAGACTATGGCCCTTCGTCGCAAAAGCCAGACATTGCTGTTGATGCGTACGAAGTGCTAAAGGTCGAACATTTTAAGAAATTGCGAGAAGACGCTGAGAATCGCAATGAAATAGAGCGTGCCACAATTGAACAAAGTCTATGTGACGAATGGCACCAAAGACGCAGATACCTACTAACGGCGTCGAATTTTGGTAAAGTTTGTCGCATGAGAGAACACACTTCTTGCGCAGCAACAGTGAAAAGCATTTTGTATCCTGTTCTTGTAGACACGGCAGCACTGTGCTACGGAACGGAAAACGAAAGAAAAGCTTTAAAAATGCTCGAATCAGTACTTGGGGAAGAAATTGTCCCTTGCGGTTTGTTTATTGATGAAATAGAACCGTATTTGGGCGCGTCTCCTGATGGCCTCGTTGGGAATAATTCGATCGTCGAAGTAAAATGTCCAATGTCCGCATCAGGATTAAAGCCGGAAGACGCGATCCGAGAGAAAAAGCATCTAAAGGCTATTTTCCAAAAGAATGATGCATCGAAAATGAACAAGGCACATGTGTATCATTACCAAATTCAAGGGCAGTTACACATAACCAAAAGGTTGAACTGCTACTTTTGTATTTGGACTCCTCTCGGAATAAAATATATTGTGGTCGAGAGAGACGACAAATTCTGGGATCAAAAAATGGCACCATATCTGAAGCGATTTTATAACGAATGTATGTTGCCTGAAATTATAGATAGTCGGTATAATAGAAATATGCCGATTAGAGATCCCGAGTATATACTAAGTGCTCAGGAACGCCAGAAATTGAAGCTTCCCAAAGCTAAGCGTCAGAGAAACGCCGAAAATGCGGAAACAGTTTCCAAACGCAAAAAAAGAAATGACAATGGAAATGTCGAAAATGAACTGCAAGTGTTATTCGATTTAACAGAAATTGATGACACTGAAGCAATTGATGCAGTGATTAGAGACATAAATCCAGAGAATGTTTATCGCACGCTTCAGCAGAAGAATGAAATGCTGACCGACGAATGCATCGAAATGTTTCTTCAAGTGTTGAAGGAAGAGAAGCCTGAATTCGAAGTACACAATGTATTCAAATTCGCTTCGCTCCACTTATTGAAACAAATAAGTTATGCACAAGCCCTGCAAATCATCGGTGGTTTTGGAGTGGAACACTGGTGTTGTGTTCACTTCAATGGACACGAGCTTTATGTATATGACAGCGCCCACCGTTGTGAATACGAGCTGTTGAGCGAACAAGAAAAGTTATACATAAAAACTCGGTATCCTTGTTTGGAATTGGAACAAATTTTATTCCAACCTGTAACCAAGCAACCAGATGGGGTCAGTTGCGGGGTTTATGCGGCAGCTTTTGCGACAAGTATCGCGCTTGGGGAAAATCCTTCCGAGAGGACGTACTCTACAAGGATTATGCTAATGCGTGAACACTTGATGGAGATCATTCGACAGAGAAAATTGGTTACTTTTCCCGTAGAGTAAATCTGAGCGGTTGATCAGTAATCAGTTCTCTGTACGCATTTGCAAAAAAAAACGTGAATTTCTACCAAATAGCCATTGAATGAATTATTATAAATGACGGCAGTGCGCTCCTGTTTGTCACAATTTGTGGTCAGTTGTATAACGTAAATACCGAAAATTCACGTTCCCACACAGCTGTTAAATGAAAATGCCTGAAACTAGTATTTTTACTAGTTTCGGAGAAACGGGGAGTCGACGTTACAGTGGTTGCGACTCACGGAAGTGGGCGGTGGTGGAGCCCCTTCAAAAAAAAATCTCATTTGTGAAATATTCTAATAATAATACTAAAATGTTAATAATCGTATTGGAAAAAATTTATTTATAATAATGATAGAAATATTAATAATAATAATAATAAATGTTTTAAATATATTTTATCTGTTTCTCTAAAATCTGTCATTATATTAACATTGTTATCATTAGTATGTTGAATATGTAATGCTTCTAAAGTTTTTCTTGTTAAATTTTTTTCGATTTCTAAAATTATTATTTTTTCAAAATTAAAACTATGTTTTGTCTCTAAACTATGTTTTGCTAATCCTGACTTTTCTAAATTTTTTCTAATATAATTTGTATGTTCATACATTTTTTTTTCTATACTTCTCTTTGTTTCTCCTAACTTTATTACATCCCTCACGTGGAACTTGATAAACAACATTTGACATTTGTTTAGTCGGTATTTTATCTTTTAACCCTTTTTTATAAAAAATATAAATTATTACTGTTTTTAAATATTGTAATTATATTATTTTTTCTCATTACTATTCTTAAATTTTCTGATAATTCAGAAATATATGAAATTTTTAAAAGATTGGTTGCGTTATTAATTTTGATGGTTCTTTTATTATTATTATTTCGTTCCTTATTATAAAACTAGCTACAATACCCGTCACCGACGGGTGAATTTCTTTTAATTTCTAGTTTCTATTTAGGATCGTAGGTGATAGGGAAGATCCAGAGGCCCCGGCTAATAAAAAAATAAAATTATTATAAATATTAAATAATTTGTTAAAAATTGAAATTTCTCCCAATTAATTTGTTAATTAGCCTATGCTTTGCGCAATATATAGATGTACTTCAGTATAAACAATCATCAAATTCTCGTCAGCCGTTCTCACGTCAACCCGTAACATACAAACAGACAGACAAACAGACAAACAGACGTTTGAACTAGGACCGGATTCGGGTTCTACTCGTCAAGATTGATAAGAAATGAAAAAGGCAATTCTAAGAAAAGTACAGACATGATGAGAATTTTATTTATATAGATATAGGTATTTATAATTGTATAATTTCTTCTAGTAAGTTATTAGGATAGTTATTAATTTTTAAAGAATGTTTTATAATTTCTAAATTATTTACTCTATCTTCAGGATTTGTTAAATTGAGCATTCTGGAAATTAAATTTTACTTTATTTCTAATTTTTTCTAAAATATTATTTTGTGTAATTTTACATTTTCTAATATATTATTGGGTAAGCTATTAAATAATGTAATATTTGTAAAATATATTTCTCTTTTTAATTTGTAAATTTGTAAACGTTTTTCATTAATTTCAAGTTTTAAAATTTTACTTTTATAATTTAAATTGTTTTTCAAACGAATTTTAAAATTTACCTTCAAATAATATTATTATTTCTACATTTTAATAAAAAAGTTAATTGTTATTTGGAAATTGTTACTGTTTTTTCTACAATGTTCAAAATGTTTTAAATTCAAATTGGTTTGTAATCCGATTTGATTATATATGAATTGATAAACACTTTTTTTCATGATTGATGTATTCTCCATCCATGTTTTCTTCCTTCCCTTTTTATCGACTGTCCAATGTTGAATTTTTTTGAATTATCCCTTCTTTGACCGTAGGTTTTAAATAAATATGTAATTTCTTTAGTCTTTATATAACAAAACTTAATATTATTAATTATTACATAATTTATATAATTATTTTTTTAACATATTTAATATTATTTATCTTTACCACTGATTCTATTTATCATGTTAATTTCATGTTGTACTTTCTTGAATTTAAAATAATATAATAATTCTAAAGTACAAATTAAAGGTGTTATCAACTACATCATTAAATTCGTAGTGACAGTTAAGTTCTATTTATGTTATTGATATAATAAAATTTTTTAAAATTAATAATTAGAACAAATAAATTTTTAAAATAGAAAAAATAAAAAATCATGTGATATAAGGAATTAGGGTTTTTATAGTTTTTATTTAAGATTTTTGTAAACGTTATTGATGTAATAAAGTATTTTCGAATTAATAATTGGAATGAATATAATTTTAAAATAGAGAAGATAAAGAAATTTTTTAAACAAAAACTATGAATAAAATTTTTGGGTTTAAGGATGTTCGAGCGAATCTAATGTGAACAATAACTTCCAAATTTTAGCTTTGAAATTAAGTATACGTATAAATAAATACGTCATTTATCTAATCCCAAAATTTTAAAAAGATTCACCGTTTAGTTACTGAGATATTAAATTTCAAAAATCAAATTTTTTATCTCCTTATAGACGGGCTCTTAGGGCGGACAAAATTTAGTCGAGACTTTAATTATTTTTTTCAATATTAACCTACCAACTGTAACGAATAAAAAACTATATACAATAAACTTGGATTATTGTAAAATATAAAAAAATGTAATAATAATACATTACCGATATAATTTTTGAAATATTTAAAGATAAATTTTTCAGTCAGCTATTTATTCGAATAAAGATTTGGCAACGTCGCGTCAACAGCTGAGCAAAAAGAAAAGGATAGAAATATAGTTACAGAGCTCAAATATTTAACTCACACACTCATGCACGTCTCTGTGATGGGTATAATCGAACGCGCTGTTGCCAAATCTGTTTATTTAATCCGGCAAATAATAAATACGAAAGTCATTTTATTACTTTATTTTATTAAATAAGTAAAAATCATCAATTATTAAATTGTTCAAATTATTTTTAATTAAAATAAAGAATTTTGATGAATATTGGGAAGACTGAAAGTAAAAAAATCCACAGATTTCACGAAGTAAGAATCAGAGAGATTGAAAATCAATACGCAGAGGAGACAAAATTTGCAGGGTAACCCCAAAAAAATCCATTTTGCTATTTAATATAAATATGTTTAATATAAAAGATAATGTCATAGCGTTATGTGACATTTCTCGATTCGAGCCTCCTACCGAAAATAAAAAGATTTTCAATCTTAAAAATGTAAACATTATTTTGAGTAATAAGTTACGCTCGAACCTCCTTAAACAAAATTTTATTCATTAAAACACAAATAACACCAACACAGTAATAATAATGATAATAATAATAATAATAATAATAATAATAATAATAATAATAATAATAGTAATAGTAATAGAAATAATAATAATAATAATAACAATCTCAATAATAAAAGAAGAAATTAAAATTTAAAAATAAAAAAAATCCCGCGGGTTTGGTCGGCGCATAGGCCGTGGCGCCATCATCATTATCTGCACCGTGCGTCTGATTTCTCTCCTGATGCTCTGTAACAGAAAGAAAGAGAGAAGAAAGGTTATTATAAAAGGTTATTATCAAAAATCTACGTTTACGAGTCATTGAAAATTCTGTGTGAATTTTAAACAAAAAAAATTAAAATGTGATCTTAAATAATTAATAATTTATGGTAATAAATAAAAAAATAGTTTTGTGCAAATAATTCTCAATTATTCTCATTAATTTACGGTGTATCTTATTTGGAGAATTTACTGTACTTCTCTTTGGCGCCGTTGTTGCTGATGCTGCCGGCTGTATTCCTCGCGCACCGTTCTCAGAAGTTGCTGCTGTTGCTGCTGTTGCTGTCGGTGGCGCGGTTGTTGCTGCTGACGATGCTGCCGCCGTCGATGCTGCTGGTGCCGCCTGTGCTGCTGCTGCTGCTGTTGTTGTTGCTGTTGCTGTTGCTGCTGCGGCTGCTGTTGTTGCTGCTGTTGCTGCTGCTGCTGTTGCAAATGCAGCAAATGCTGCAACAATTGCTGCATTTGCTGCAGCTGTTGTTGTGTTGGCTGCTGTTGGTGCTGCAGCAAATGTTGCAGCATTTGCTGCATTTGCAACAATCCTTGTTGCAACAGCTGCGCCGGCGGCAGCTGTTGCTGCAGTTGTTGTTCTTGTTGTCCTCCCTCCTGCTGCACCAACAATCGTGCAAACATTCGTTGCACATCTACCAATTGTTGGTGCAGCAGGACATCCTGCGCCTGGGCCTGCTGCTGTTGCTGTTGCTGCTGTTGTTGTTGTTGCTCCTGTTGTTGTTGTTGTTGTTGTTCCTGCTGTTGCTGTTGTTGTTGTTGCTGCTGTTGTTGTTGCTCCTGTTGTTGTTGTTCCTGCTGTTCCTGCTGTTGTTGTTGTTGTTGTTGTTGTTGTTGTTGTTGTTGTTGCTGTTGCTGCTGTCGTCGGCGACGAGACCGGTTCGCCTCGTCCAACGTCGGCCACATGTTGTCACCATAGGGGTTTGGTGTGCCTGTAATAAAATAGTTAAAAAAGAATAATTGAATGGCTCACCTCAAAAACGTTGTAAGGTACAAATTACAAATTGTTAAAAAACTGCTGAAAATAAATAAAATAACCTGATGGTGCAATAGTAGAATGGGAATGGGTTACGTCAAGAACGTTGTGAGGTATAACTTTTTAAACAATTATTATTGCAGCATCAGGTTATTCTTTGTATTTTCGGGGGTTTTTGAACAATATGCAATTTGTTTATTACAACGATTTTGAGGTGACCCATTCAATTTATTAATGAATTTAAATATAATAATTTTAAAACCTGATTGTACTCACCTGACATGGTTGCGGGCGAAACAGATGTGTCAAAATGCATGGAAGGCTTCATCTTTCACTTGTCTTTTTCACTTTTTCTATTACTGCCAATATCACACTACAATAATTATGATGAGTTGTTGGATAAATTACTATAATTGAGATTATAATGAGAATTATAATGAGTTACTCCAATTATGATCGTCAGATAATAAATTAGTAGTACTAGTAATAGTAACAACATAATAAGTAAAATATTATTACTTCTATTAGTACTACTACTACTTCTTTTACTACTACTCTACTAGTATTACTACTAGGAGAGTAGTAGTAAAAGAAAGATACTAGTATGACTACTACTAGTACTAGTACTAGTATTGCTACTACTACAACTATTTAGGGTAAATGGGGAATTAATAAAAGTTGTAATTTAAAAAAATTCACATTATAATTATATTTAATTATAAAATATTACATTTTTCAATATTACGTCCAGCTAACTGGGTCCGCAATTTCAAATTTTAAAAAATTTGCTTCAGATTCGTAAGCAGCGATTCGAGAATCATTTCGCGGAAGATAATAAAGTGCCTCCAACTCTCTGTGGGTAACTGTTGTGTAGATAAATTGAGGCACGATCTTCGAAAATGAATTTCGAAAATCGATAAAGCAGTTTTCAGAAATTTGGTCAATCTTGACAGTAAAAAAGCATTGCAGAACCACCTGTCGGCAGGTTTTTGTACTACAAAGGACTTTTCTGTCAATTGATTTTATACACAGGGTAAGGCGATACCGTTACGCCTCCACATCGCGTCCGATATCAAAGGATTATCAAATTCCCGCGATTTTTTAAACACAAATTAGGTGTTAATCGATTTGCCAAGCGTGGCACATTGTCGTGGTTGTGAATTGCAGTGTTAAAAAGTGATATTTATTGTGTTTTCATAACATATATGAACTGTCAAGCTCCGTGAACTGTCATCTTCTCAGAAATCGAATTACGTAAGTAAATAAATTATAAAATATTTGTGTACATATGAACAATATTATATTCAGGACCGATAATTATATATTTGATGATTATCGGTCATTAACTCGAAATAATTTGATAAGTAGTAACGATATATTGGCCAAAAAACAATTTGATAATTTTTG
Source organism: Gasteruption jaculator (assembly GCA_949825005.1). Taxonomy (NCBI): domain Eukaryota; kingdom Metazoa; phylum Arthropoda; class Insecta; order Hymenoptera; family Gasteruptiidae; genus Gasteruption; species Gasteruption jaculator. The sequence continues at coordinate 4,778,874 of OX463770.1, forward strand.
AATGTTGGCGGGTGTTTTGCAGGCGGGGGACGGGCGGATATCTAGTTTCATAAGCCTGTCGGAAACCGCCTTAACTATCCAAAGAATTGTTTATGAATTTTCAAATTTTCAATTACAGTATGTCCTTTTTAATATTTTATAAAAATTATAATTTTTAATATTTCAGTTTTAAAAAAAAAGAAAAAAAAATTTTAGAAAATTAATTTTCTGGAAAATCGAGTGAAATGGTATATTTTGAAATTTCCAGAGTTTAAGTTAAGACATTTTTTGGAAGAAAAAAAATCGGGATTCTTTAATTTCTGCTGAATTTTTTTCAAATCGCGAAAAATGCGTTCCAGAAAAAATATCGAATTACTACAGGACGTAGTAATTATTTTCAGAGTCATGAAATTTGATACACCATGATACCGTAAATTTTCGTTTACAGGAATATTGACTTTGTTTGCACTGAACGTTGCGAATTGCTCATAAATTTCATTTCCGACTTCCTCTCGTTTTTTATATTGCTTTAAAAATACTACAAGCAATTGGAAAGAAGAGAAAAAGAGAGAATGAGTTTAATTTATACATCGGTAGAACGTTACCCGTGTGTGAATATGCATTTGTAAATAAATATCAGAGTAGGGGAATTTTTAATTTCAAATCATAAATTCAAGAGCGTGAGGGAGAGAATCACGTATATGAGATAATAAGGGAAAAGAAACATATGGTAACATATATTCGGATTAAAGGTGCTTCCGATACGTTATCGGTCCTGGAATTAACATATAAAGATATTTTCTTCCATAGGTATGAGTCAGAGCTGCATTTTTTAACGTTTAATATTCCAAAGTGGATTGGGTAAGGAAATTCATAGGGACTCCAAATTTTCTGTAAGAACTATTGTAAATTTTATATTTCCTGAAAATATGTTTTTGAAGTTATACATTTATTAAAATAAGGGAAATTGAATTTTTTTTTCCGATTTTTCTAAAAATTATGTTATAATTATTAGACTTTCGAATTTTTTAATCAATGATCATACAATTTTATACCTTAACAAATTTCAAATCTAAAAAAAACATGTTTTTCGATTGTAAAATTTTGAAAAAGAAAAGGCTTTTTGGTGTTTCTCATAGGAATTATAGTTTTGAAAATTCGAATTTTTTAAATTGTAAACTCCAGGAACGAAAGTGATTACAAACTTCAATTTTAGCTCAATTTGTAGGGTTAGGGTCTTTCTTTCTGATTATGAATTTTGAGATTGTTTTTTTAAGTCATTACCTTTTCGAAAAATTGTTTTTTTAAATTTGTCCTTTTTATTATCTTATAAAAATTCCAAATTCCAAATTAATATTCCGAATTCAAAGATTCATAACTCTGGAGATAAAAATTGTAAAGATTGAAATTTTAGTTCAATAGCAAGCGTAGGAATTTTCTTCTAAATCATTACTTTCAAATTATTTTTGTATAATTCTATAGATTTAGGTTACTAATTTTAGGTAATTTCTTTAAATTATGAGCTTCCCGGAAAAACTGTCCTCGAATTCATTTATTTCCAAACACAAACGATTCTTTCCAGTTTTTTTTATGAAAATCACAATTTTTCAATACTCCAATTTAAGAGACTCTTAAGTCCATTAGTGAAGGCTACAAAAACTTCAACTTTTGCTCAATTCGAATCTTGCAAATCCTCTGGAGTTCCTGGAGTCCCCATAATTCCTACAAATTCTAAAACTCCCCAAAACGCTGACTTAAAAGCTGTAAATTGCCAAAGAAGAAAAGTTTTTCGCAGTTTCTTGTAGGAAACCGTCAATATTCCGGTTGAAAGAATTCATAACTCCGGAAAGGAGGATAATAAATACTCCAAGTTTGGCTCATTTGGAAGATTGCAAACTCTAGTTGAAGCTCAGCAAACCGGAGTTCCGCGCACGCGGAGCTGTGAGATAGCAACTTTTCCATATCACGGCTAATCCTTGGCACGGGATCCATTGAATGCAAAGTTCCCGGTTTTTCCAACCGTCATTGTGATTCTCGTTGCCTCTTTTCCGGAGCGTAAGACTATCGACGAAATGCTAGACGCCGTGGAAGTCGTCGAGAAGTGCAATGCCATTATCTCTCGTCGCGATAAGGACGAATGACGCTGCGGGGAAATATTTTCTCTTATTCGTGTTTATCAGAATAGAAGTTCCCGTGTATGAGATAGAGTTCAGGCGACGTGTGCTCACAGTTTCCGGGATCCCGTTTGCCATGTTATATGTCGGGGGGATCAAAAGGAAGTTTGCGTGCAATATCCTTTTGGGTCAATAGGTAGGGCAAACTTTATGGCGGATTCTGGGGAAGAAAGGATAAACAGCAGTCGGCAAATGTGTGGGAAACAACGAAAAATAGGAACTCATGCACAAAATGTTGTTCCGCTATGACGGAAATTCGGATTCAAGCGGTAGGATTTCCCATTTGCAGAAGAAGTTTGCAGTTTGCACTTGAAACTCAAATATTTCAAACTCGAACTTGACGCGTTCCTCAAATTTTTAAGGATCTATCCCTGCATAATGTAAATTTACTACAGTAAAATATTGGACACTGTCATTTTTGACAATTTACGACAATTTTGTTCACATTTTTTGTAAATTGTTTACAATAAAATGTCTCTTGGTCGGAAATTTATTAATTCTGGGATAATTTTTTTTGGAAATCTCGAATTTGGAGGGATTTAAGTAGGAACTCTAGGCTTCAAATTAAGGGAAAGTTGAGATAGTTACAATAATTACTTCCCGTGTTACGTTTTTTTATAAAACCAGAATATTGAAAATCGCCATTCCTGTGAAAATCGTGATACAACTTTTTTTTTTTCATTTAGAAATGTTTACCTTCGGGGTCAATTTTATTACAGAAACAAATTTTTTAAAAATCGGCCTGTAATTTTTTTTCAATAGGAAAATTGTAAGTTGAAAAACAAACATCAAATCGGTTGCCCATGAATTCCCATAACTTCGAATTTTTAAGGCCATGACCAATTTTAAGGCCTTAACCAATTTTTATTAGACAAGGAGAAACAGGACTCGCCTCTACCTGCTACAATTCCTTGTTAATTCTAAATTTATTCTAACCTCGCGTGACTCAATATTTGCTGGAATATCAAAAATATTTTTACAACTTCTTGATCACTGCTAATTACCCTTCTTTTCCTTTGTTTGCTCTGTCTTAATTAATATTAATTAATAAATTAATATCTACAATATATAATTATTCTTGCTTAATTTAATATAGATTAATTATTTAGTTTCAAATATTTTGCTTTTAACCTTTGTCTTACAAGTGACAGCGCATAATAAAAGTTATAAATCAAATTGAAAAATAAAAATTCAAAGTAACAATAATTACCTACAATCATTTTTCCATTTATATTCTTTAAAACCGTTGACTGCTTTTTTCCAGTTATAATCCGACTGAAAAGTTATGAAAAAAGAAAAGTATTTTTCTTTTTATAACACAACAATTTTTCTCTTTACGTCTCACGACTAACAATAAGACCTGTTTCCCTCAAGAAATACCTGGAAAATCGTTTCCATTTTCAGAGACTGTCCGAAGAACAATGAAATGTTATTCAATGCATAAAGAAAACAAAGGTAAAAATGCATACGGCTTTCTTCCCTTCCGGTTTTTGCTTTTCTTTTTAACAAGCTGAAAAATGTTGCTTCTCTACAGGAAGGAGAAAAATGAGATGAAATAAATGCAAAGGAGCTATATTCCTCTTTATGCGGGAATTTTTATTGGAAGAGAGGGGATTGCACATACCCTTTGGGTTTTATGATCGTATTGGTAAAAAAAATGTAAAACAGTTATGGGAGAAATTTATGAATGGAGATTTTCTACTTTGGAATTTCAAAATACCCGTTGTTCCGGTTGAAATGAATTTTTTTAACGACGATAGAAGCCATTTTTAGCTTCAGTAGCGATTATTAAATCAATATTGAATTAAATTTCATTTCCAGATACATTTTTTATTTAAATATTTTTAATATTAAAATTAATTATTTCAAAATCGCCCAATGAAAATTGCCATTATAATTTGGAATAATTACACGTAGAATAAATAAATTTTAATTTTTTAAATTTCTAGTGATTAAAACAATTTTTATTGGACGATTGTGAAATAATTAATTTTTATTTGGAACATATTAAATTATTATTGGCTTTGGACTAATCCTCCTAAACAGATTCCATAACGTCCTGTTAATAATTGCAGGAAAATCCCAGAAAGGTTCAATGTCAAATTGGCAGAATGAGACGCAGTTACCCTCGACAGCAGTTGAACCTGGCCTTGGCCTGTTACCTTACCAGGACTAAATGCATGTATTTCTCCTACGTGGTCTTTCTATATTATTAATCTTTTTCCGGAAGATCCTTCCGATATGAAAGCTGAAACAGCAAAGTTTATATATACCGTCGAGGGAAAGTGCATTTTCTCGATAAATTTCGTATGTAAGACGTCAATTTTGATAGCTACAAGGAGCAGAAAGTTAAATTGAAACGTTTGAATGGAAATTGCTGAAGTTTTGGAAACATTTTTATGGAGTCGTAAAATTCTACGAGCTTTTTGCATTACTTTTCCCAATTTCGTATCTTAGCGAGCATCTTTTCCCAAATTTTCTCATTTTTGAAATTTGAACATTCAAATATACAAATTTTGAAATAAAAATACTGAGGATTTTGATAAATTGTGAAAATCTTATTAAAACTTACTTTGCTACAAAACGTTTCAAGTGAATTTTTAGAGAACCTAAAATCATAAAAATTTTGGTTTCCCTGTTGACACTTTTTGGGATTATTAAAAAATTCGACTAGAAAAAAAAATGCTATTAATTTCCAAAAATCTCAAAATTGTAAAAAATCCTGGTTTTCAATGCTTTCCTATAGGAAATACATTGATTAAATTGTATCTGAAATAAAATTTTATATTTGACTACAATAATGCTAGAAATTATGTTTTAATCAAATTCGTATTCGATTTTCTTTAGTTTCGAGAGTCGAATAATTTTTAGTATACGAATTTGGAATACTTTTAATTTTTACAATACAGAAAATGTATATTTTTTGCAAAAAAATGATGACGCTTATTATTACAAACTCAATAAAAGTCCATAATAAAATAACTTTGAAAAATAAAATTATTTATAGCAAGTAGAATATCACGAAAAAATATGACTGTCAATTACAGAAACTTTCATTTCCAATACGCATAAAAAAACATCAAACGAAAAACGGATAGGAAATTTCTCTGGCCTGTAAACCAGATATTCTGCGAAAATCCTTTATTTTTCATTAATTACATTGTGAAGTTACAAAGGGAAAGTATGGAAGTGAGCAATAAAAATAAAGGGTAAAACGGTTATAATAACTGTGCGGTCTGGATGCTGATGTCATTTTTATGCCTCATTAAGAGGCACTGGAGCGAAGCTTTCATACTATTCGTTCTAACGAGATCGTCTTGAGAATTCTAGTACAGAAAACTTGTTGCATTGTTCTTCGCGCAGAGCGTTCTCGTCTCCACTTTAAGGAGATTGTAACTTGAAGCTTACATTTGAACAAAGTCGAAGTAATCCTTTTTTTTTCTTCAATTCTGCACTCCTTGTTCTATGGAAACCTCATCTCCTGGGTAGAGAAGCAATTAGTTCCGAGTCTGCTAAAAGTGAACTAGGGGGTGGCTAAGGCTTTCGATGCTCCAAAAAGGGCCAAGCAAAGACAGGACCCGATGAAATAACTATTAACACTCTACTGACCAGTAACAGCTTTCTTATCGGCTCTTTAATCGGCTTCTCTCCCGTCGGTGATTATCGAGCCCATTAATCGGCTTTGGGTAAAGCGATGTAGGGTCAATATCGGTCAGCTTCTAGTTGATTAATGAGTTAAAAGCCGAATCACACATCCGGGGCTGTTGACCCGACTTGTGGGTCATGCAAAATTTAATTTGCACCACCAGTGACCCACCGTGTGGGTCACGCGCATTTACTGAAACTGTTCAAAATCGCTAATATCCAATTCTCTCAAAATTGGAAATGATATTTTGCTGGAGCTTTATTTTTTTTTTCTTTCATTTACCATCAGAGCAGAGTGTAATGACAACCAGGTCGACGACCCGTCGTGTGGGTCATGCAAAATTCCATTTGTATAAACCAGTGACTCACCGCGTGGGTCGTGTGAATTTATCAAAAATGTTAGAAATTGCTAATACTACTCAGTTCTGTTAAATTTGGAAACAATATTTTGCTGGAGCCTCGTTTCTTTTTATTTACGGTTAGAGCTAAGCCTAATGACAGCCAATTTCCCCATTTACACACGGTATTTCGCTTCCGAGTAATCCCGTACAAAACCACGAGTGTTTTCCCATTCGAACGAACTGTCCGAATCGTCATGTTCGCTTATAGGCTGTAATTCGAAGCACATTTAGATCCGAGCTTTCGTTTTACGACGGAAAAACTTCGTAGCTGAGAATTGGAGCTTTTTTTTCTCTTTCTTTCTTACTCTTTCGCACGACGTCGTTATGTCTTCTTCCTACGGAATACAATGGCGCAAAAGTGTGGGGTTTTATGGAGAAAGCTGAAGGTTGAAAAATAAATGGCAGTGTGTTAAATAAATTTTGTGGTCGACCTGTGCCCTGCTTCACTCGGCTACAAGGTAGAAGACAGGTGTGGGATAGGGTCAAGGTTGGAACGAGCATCAGCGTCTCGCGCTGGGTGAGCTCCGAAGAGGGTTAAAACGGGAACGCGGCAGATTTATTCACAATGCCGTTTCTCGTCCAGATATGTATTCACAATGCGCTCGCAAGGTTTCAGCTTCTCCTTTTTTTTTATTACTCGGAACTTTCTTATTTCGCGTAAAAAGTAATAATACCGCAGCACACTCTTAGGGGTATCGCTTATACGTTCTTTCTCCGCCACAAAAAGCCTTTAAATTGGACTTCTCTCAAAGGCCATCGCATCAAGGGAGCTCCATGCTCTCCTGATCTTTCTCCTCTCACCTTTGTGTGTATATTAGGAAATGCGTTGAAATTAAACGAGAAAACTGTGTTATAAATGCAGTCTCCTTCGCATTTCTTTCCACAGTCGCAGAGTCGAACCCTTGCATTCCGGTTGGCAATGCGCTGCTGGAGCTGCTCGCTTGGCTAATTTCTCGGAATGAAGTTCCCAGTTCCTTCATAAGCTTTTCGTTCGGTTCCTCTCGCCGGGAACGAGTAGACTTTATTATTATCATCATTATCATCCTCGTTGTTCAAAAGACCTTGTGACCTTGCGATCACACAGTCTGCCGGGGATTCTCGCTGCTCAGGTAGGTCGGTCACTAGCGGAAATGCTGTTTATTTCGGTATTTAATGCGGAGTTCTCGGAGGAATGCTTAACATGTTTAGGGCTTACGGCGAACGTGAGGTTGAATCCGACCAGGTTAGAGCATAGCTCTCCACTGACCTACCTCAAGGTCGCTATTCTCGTTTAAGCCCCAGATATTTCCTCCATCTCCCGCAATTTCACCTATTTTATGCACATGCACGTCTTTCAACGAACGACCCCCACCTGGTCTTCAATCTCGCTTCTCAAAAGTCTGCGCGCGATAGATGAGGTATTTGCTAACTTATCGACCATCCAGGCGAGACGCGGCGTGACCCACGCGGTGGGTCGTCGAGTCTTTAACGCGTCAATCGGTCAGAAGTCGAGTCTGTTGCTTGGATCAGGTTTTCCCTCTGCTCTCACTTTCGTTTTTGAATTCGCGGGAGTGCCGATAGTCGTAATCGATAATATTCGCTAACGATCTTTCTTCAGATAACGAACTCCAGCGAAGATCCATGGAAAAGCTGGAGAACTCGTTATTAAAACGATATCCGATCCTCGACTCGCATACAAAGAGATCCTTTGAGATGCTCTCGGCGTTTCTCTCTCTCTCTCTCTCTCTCGACACACGTAATAAAAGTGTACGAGTGAGCGTTTTTTGTGCCTCTATTCTTGCTGCTCGATACTGAAACCGATAGCCGTAATCGAAAAATTGGCGACGTTGCTGGTATGGGATAGACACTATGTAATTTCCATGCAGGAAACCTTTAGAAACGTTACAGCTATTATCGAGAGTACGTACTTTGTAATGCTCCAATACATAGCCATTGTCCATGCACGTACTACATACAGCTACTCAATAGCTGCAATATCGTAGTTGCGCAGAAGACAAGCGACAGTGCAAGTACACGAGAACCGCGCTTCGTCCTGTGGATCAGAAACCTATCAACCGAAGGCTGACTGCTGCTGCTACTCGATACTTTCAACGTCCGATATGCTTATTTTCCCAGGGACTCCCAGGATAGTCAGTCCATTAACAGTCTCTCGTGAGTGCTCTCATTCGGAAACGCAGCTCGAGACGAGACTGTTAGGAGGCTCTTTTGAAGGATCAAAGAATATTGCCAACCATTAGCTTTGCAACCTGTATAATTCAAGAGCCCATACGAGCGAATCCCAGTTGGTTACGACCTATACGATTAAAACCGATACGATTAGGACCAATTACACTGAAACATTTTGCGCCTGGAGCCTATTCGCTTGAGTTTCATAGGATCGAAACGTGTACGATTGGACCTTGGGCTCGATCCAGGACCTGGTATTTCAAGGACGCGAGATTTGTAGTTATCGGGGATCTCTTATCAGCTCCCATACCATAAATCTTCATCCAAACCCGTGATGTGCCAACAGATGTAGCTTAAACGCTATATCTGGAGTATCCTTACTCCAAGTTGGGATGGAGTCCGTCCCTTTGATCTCAGGAATGTCGAATTACAGAATACGATACCTTCTGGACCACCCGATGCTCGTCTGATTGAAGGATCCATCAAATCCCTATCAATTATTGGGTATAAGTGCTTCGTTTATTCTCGTTAGTAAAAAAATAATGGGCTCATATTATGAAAATGCCGCTAGCATTGTGGATCCCAGCTTCCTGGGAATCGTTGTTTGGAAAGTTCACTAAGGGTTAATCCAAGCTTATACGAACAGAAGGCTGGTAGGAACTTCCGCGAGCGTCATGCTTTGTAATTTGTAACGAGGCGCTTCCGTGAAGAATACCTATATAATCATCCTAACGCGGATACTTTCCTAATTAAACTCTCCGTGTTACGGGCTCTTCCTTGGTAGATGTAAATGCATTAGCCTCGTCCCTCCAGTTTGGAGAGACGATAGGTAAACCTTTTTTTAGGAAACGGGTAGAGTCGGCCTTCGCTTCCTAACGAGGGTCGTGGATGATAGGGACGAGGAAGGTTTCCTTCCTCTTATCCTTCTGATCCTTTCAGGGCAGGGATTCGATTCCCGGAGGGCTTTGACCCTAAGAAAATAACAGCCACGTGATCTGAAACTTCAGTAGAAATTTTCTGGGTCATAGTTTGGGCTCAAAATCTAGGGCAATTCTTTCAGGGACTATTAATCCCACACGAGGCAATTTCCTGGGATTGGATTTTATGGGATTCGATGGAATTTCGGCTCAATTTGGAGCAACTTTAGCTGGGAATTCTTTTGGACACTACTGATCCCATACCTGGCGATCCTTGGGATTGGGATTCATGGGGTTCAATTCATTCTCGGCTCAATCTTGCGCAACCGTAGCTAGGAATCCTTATGGGGAGTGTTAATACCATACGTAGCGATGTATGGGATTGGGATCTATGGGACTTGATTCCTTCAAGTCTCCCTTTCGTTCTCTGGCGACTAGAAGTGAAGCTTCAAGGCAGAAAAGCCACACAGGAGCTGGTATGACCTAGACGTCTGTCAATTTCGCGTAGGTGGCTAACAGTGAGTGGGTCAACCTAATTTTTCCATCAAGTTCACCAAAAACAAGCCGCTCAAAATTGTTACATAAAGTACCTGCACGGGTGTCGTTGGATCCTGGCGATCAGCTTTAGCGTATGGTGGATACAATTGCGCTAAACACATCACGGCTTCGTTAAAAAATGTCAGACCCATTACTTCTTCGTCTTCCCTCCCGTAGCGAAACGTTAGAGTCACTTGTCCGTATACCTGCAGAAAACATCAATCGTCTATGTAGAAAAGGAAATATACGGCGGCAATCTCGACTGTGTCTCAAATTGGGAAATGATGGAAAAGTTCTTAAATTGTAGAAAAAAATTTGTGAATAATTGGAAAGAATTTCGCGGCAGATAAGCTCTCCGCGGTGTGAACCAAGAATTACTAGAATACAGTAAAACTTGTTCCTAGTAAAAGTTACTTTTCCATCCCCCCTCGTGTAGCGAGACAATGAGAAATATTGTAAGAAAAGTTTCTACCCCCAGAAAATAAGGCAACGTTTTTACATTCGTTTCAATTCCCAGGAAAGTGCGATGAAAGTTGACGGCACGCATAAAAATTCAATCTCCTGTGAGAAACGTAAAAAAGTTAACCCTTTGACGAGGTTGCAGCGGAAGATAGCAGACTGTCGTTCTCTTCTTCACTCCAAAGATGCCTCGGGGTGTGTTTTTATATTATTTTATTGATATTATTTTATATTACCCCCGCATTTTTCTCTCATCATTTTGTAACGATTTGAGTCCACCTTCTCGGTTCGTTTCACACCAATTTCACACCGAATTCGTTACTACGGGTGAATTGGATCGGTATTGTTTGCACGGTATGCAAATGGAAGCGATTTTACGGAAAAAAAAATTCGTTAGATTCTTTACCTTTTTATCCTGCAGATATTCAGGATCCACCAGTAGCACTCCTTGCAGTTTGTCGATCTTTCCTTCGCTGACTATCAGGTCCCTGCTCGTCAGGTATAGCGTTAGTTTGTGGTTTAGCGAAGTTTTTCTGAAAACTCTGAAAACAGAGGAATTGCGATTAAAATTTTACCGGAAGTATGATTTTTTCTACAAACACTCGCGGTTTTGTAATATCTATTTATAAATATCAAGAAAGTGGGTAATTAATTATTCGTAATTTTTCTCTTTGAAATTAGAGGAAAGGGTGAAACTGGGTAAGAAGATCCAGAGAGTATCTGGAATTTTGTTGTTTTGCGTAATAATAAAAAATACTTATTTATAATGAGTCTAATAATGACGAAAATAATATTATAAATTATTTAATTATAAAATAATAATAATAATTACGATAATGATGAGAACCATTGTAATTTAATATCGGCAAGTTATTAGGGAATAATATTTTTAATAATGAAGCAATGTATGAATGTAACAATATTAATAACATAATAACTGTTAAAATAACAATAATTTTATTATTATTATTTTTGAAAAATTTTCCATGACACAGCAACTTTGCATGCGAACCAATTAATATGGCACAAGCATTGCACAAGTTGCTGATGTTTTGTTGTTGTTTTTTCTTCTCGTAAAAAAATTCTCCCTAATTTGTTTATTGCTTGTGCGCGAATTCTACCTACCCACTGCGATATTCACAAACAGGTGAGAGATTGACCTTCCCATTAATTCACTCTGATAATGAATTTGTCCTTCGTCAAGGGGTGGGTAAAAAAATACGTGGAAGGAAAATAACAACACAGAAGCTCGCGAAAATAAAAGCTGACGTGTTTGACGTGGGACGTGGCATAGGGTTTTTGAAATATTCAGAGTTACCTGTGACAAAAGGCAAACATAGTTTCTATTTTATTTTTTCCCCATCCTTTCCATAACTTCATATTATTTTTTTCCTTTTTTCTTTACCCGAGTTTCTATGGTTTTATTAAAAGAGGTAAGAATTCCTAGAAATGGAATGTTTCTCAGAATATTCTTTTTCAAAACAGTATTCTTGGAAAAAAGAGGACGTCCGGAAGGAAAGACGTCAGTTATCAAAGTTGGCAGAAATGTTATGAAAAACAGGTTTTCCGAATCGGCTTTATTTTTTGTTTGTATTTCTTTAAAAGTAGAGACGATATATTTTATTAATTAATAATTTATTTTTTAAGTTCGGTTTTTTCATTATGATAATTAGGTTCATGCAATAACGGAAGTTGAATAAAAAATTTTATTAAAATTTAATTCTTTAAATTAAAATTTATTCTTATTAAAATTCCGATGAGATATCGGGAATTTTAACAAGATAATTGGATTCCTCGGGAAAAAATTCATCGGATAAGGGTCTTCAGAAAGTCGCCAAAAGTTGTCTCCAAAAGTCGAATTTTTTCAATAAATTCCAAATTATCACTTATGATTCCATATAATCGCCAATAAAACGTAAAAAGCATTGTTGTTAGATTTTTAAAAATAAAAATCCTTGTGACCCTGGAAATTAGAGATTTTATATTTTCTAAAACAGTGGAAATTCTTTATAAAAATTTTTTTTTCAGAAGACCAAAAATTGAAAAGGCCTAATCCGCGAACAAAGAAAAATTATGATTTTGCATCTGAATCCAAAAATTCTCGACCCAAATTATTGCGTATAATATTTTTTAAAATTATATACTTCTGTACTTATTCTTTTTCAAAATTACAACTAGGAGATAATTGCATTAACTGGAAAATAAAAATTATTTTTATCAAATACAAATATAAATTTAAACTCATGTTTAGAAATTTATTTTAAAATTTTGACAGATTTTGATTTTAATGTTTTGTAAAATATCAATATTATTATTAAAAAAAAATTGAAAGGGCCTAATTCGCGAACAAAGAAAAATTATGATTTTGCATCTGAATCCAAAAATTCTCGACCCTAATTATTTCATTTCAGTTTTTCGGTTTCTAGATTTTTCAAAAACAATGGGAACCTTTTTTTATAAACTCCTTCTTTTTATCTGTCCCGTCGTTTCTGCGTGGGTGCTTTGGGCCAGAATCGCCTAGGAATAAAAAAAAATAAGAAGAATTGATTTTCCATATTGTTCAAAAAATGGTTGTCGAAGGCATTGTTTTGTTTTTTTAATGCAAAACTCGCTCAGCTTAGAGGCGAGAGGAACGCTGTTCTGTATTTGAAATGTAGAATTGATCCTTTTATTCGTTCGTTTCGCCGAGAAACAACTTTTTCGCATATGCATGCCGTAAAAACATGTCGGGTATAAATATAAGTTTGAATAACAATAGACGGAATTATTTGTTGCTAAAATTATTCCGCACATGACCGCATAAATGTGAACGTCATCTGGTCTATATTTCTGGAGGATATTCCATATATTCTCTCGTACAAGTCCTTTTTTTTTCCATAACAATTGTGTTGATAAGCACAATACTGCTTCTTGTTCCTCTTTTTTTTCCACACCCATAGAAATTCGCAGCACCTGTTTATACATTCACTCCGACACTTTTTTTTATCTGTAAAAATGTGGTTTTTCTTAACCACGAACTGCAATCAGACGTTATTAGAAATCGCGACTGGAAATTTCATGCAAATAGAGATTTCCTTCTGCCGTGGAATACAACTTTCTCACCTTTCGTCGAAGTAACTCATGTGCAATTTTCAGAGAATTTAATGTTTCTTAAAGGATTCGCATCATTAGCGAATATAGGCGCTCAATTTGCCCGGTCATTATCACCAGAGCGCATTTGACGCCTACGGGAGATATTCTATGGCGTAGTAAAAAAAATTGGTAGTAAGGGATTTTTTTTATGTTTCCGGAGGATGAAAATGGGTCGATGGGGGAATTGCCTCCGGCGTTTTCCCGCATTTTCCGAAATTTGAGTGGCTGTAAGGAGCTTTTGTATAGGAATGGAATGGAACACGTCGATTCGTAGTGGATAAAAAATGTATATTATTATAGCAGCTATATATTTTTACTTGTTAAAATAAAAGCGAAAATGTTGAAATGTTTGCGTACACGGGAAATATTATAATGTTTTATAGGTTATCGTTAAATTACTTCGAAATAGTTCGTAATTATTGATGCGACATTTAATAAAATATTAATAATATAAAAAGAAAGATAATTATTAATAGTCTAATTATTAATTATATGGAGAGATATAAAATTTTTAAAAATTGAATACTTCTGTACTTACTCTTTTAAAAATTACAACTAGGAGGTAGTTGCATTAACTAGAAAATGAAAATTATTTTTATCAAATTCAAATATAAATTTAAACTTATATTTAGGAATTTATTTTAAAATTTTGATTTTCATGCTCTGTAAAATATCATAAAATTTTAGTGTAATTGAAATATTTCATTTCCATTGGAAAAATAAATTCATTATAATTAACATTTTTGTTTTCTAAGTTGTGTAAAAATTAATACCTCTTTGTAACTCAATTATATGTAGTAAAAATAATAATAATAATAATAATAATAATAATTTCAAAATATGAACACACTTTAATAAATAGTTTCTATGCATATTGAATATCCGGTATCATTTTATATTTGTATTATCGGTCATTTCTAATTCTGTTTCATCTTATTGGAAAAATTGCTCAATTAAAAGATTGGAAGTCTCATTTATTTTTATAAATCAATGGAACCACTGTCGGTTAATTGCTTTAGGGAATTTCGAAATATGCTATTTTAATTTTAATTTCCGTTAGGGAGAATTCGAAATCCAGAATTTTTACTGTTTCACAAATTGGAATGGTAAATTCTAATATTGAACAAAATCACAATTTATTGTTATTAAATAATATGTTAAATTAAATAGTATGTCATTAAATAGTATGTTATTTTCGAAAGATAGTGTAAACCATAACTAATTTTTTTTTTTTAAACTTTTTATATTTTTGTTCACTACGGTAGATATGAACTTTATTAGGGCGAGCTAGTAATAACAGAATCGCGTTTCATCGTTCGTAGCTTTATTGAGTCTAAGTGATGTTTAAACAATATAAAATCAATGTAAACACGACTTCTGTTAAAACACATACTTCATTCCCCGCTTATTTTTACCAATTGTTTATCGCGCAGGAATAAGGCGTCTATTTTAGACGTATTAATTACCTACGTAAAGCTGGAGTTTATTATTTTATTATTCTTCGCACTTTCGACTATTGTTTAATGCCAAACTACCGAGTCCGGTCATAAGATCGGTTCCACTGATCTATAAATAGTAGACAATTTCAGAAAACAAATTTTTCGGGATTTCATTCCAGAGAAATAAGCGAAAATCTGTGTACAGATTTTAAAAAAAATAACTGGTATTAATAATTTGATTAATTCGGAATTCGAAATTTATTTTCATAAAATGGAAATAGTGGAATATTTTGATTTTAAAAAATATACGTTCTGACAAAAACTTATAAAATATCAATAAATTATTTTTGCAACATTATAATTTAGAGTTTGATTCTAGTTTTTTTTTAAAGCAATTGGCATTAGTAGGTGATTATGTTAATTAGGAATTAAAAATTTATTGTAATAAAATTCAAATGCAATGCTAAATTATGTATAGAAATGTAGTTAACAAATTCAACACATTTGATCTTTATCCTTTTCAAAAAAATATGTTTGGGAAAAGCATTGTCGAATATTTGTGTATTATTGTTGTGATATTAGAGTTCAAAATCTGATTTCAGACTTTGTTTAAAAATTACGACTAGGAGGCAATTGCATTAACCAGAAAATAAAAATTATTTTGATCAATTTCAAATATAATTTCAAACTTACATTTAGGAATTTATTTTGAAATTTTGACTGATTTTGATTTTCGTGCTTTTGTAAAATATCAATATTATTATTATTGCAATATTCTAATTCCGAAGCTGAGTTTAAAAATATTAATGAGTAACACATTAGTTTCGACATTTTCCGTCGATCTTCGATTTTCCAAAGATCTTGTTCAACATTTAAAGTATTAATTGAAACCAAACATTTGTTAGAAAAATTTAACTTACTTGAATAACAATTAAAATTGCAAAATATCCAAAAAATAAACATAAATATAAATATAACGAAATTTCCTTAAACAAAAATTAATGACCATAAAAAATAACAGTAATTACCATCCAATAATTTCAAATCATTGCTGAGAGGGGGCGCTAATATTTTCGAAAAAGGCAATTTTTCAGACCACCAATTTATTCATGAAACCAAGAACGACCACCGCAGCGACTGAATCCCCTAACGCACCGTTGCAGTCACTAAAACATACCCCAGGTACTGCAAATATTACTCCACTCTGCTGATTACAATTAGAAATTACGGCTGCAGGTGCCATAAATATCCATCAGACCCCCGTTGCTGCCGCCTGCATACATACGAAAGGTTATACCTCTGCGTGGGTTTTCCCGATAACATCCTAAAAACCGCGGAGATGAATTTCTCGTCTCGGGAAATGAGACGACAATTAAACTCGTTAATTACTGGAGCTAATATTCGTTTGCTAAATCAGTTGGATTTTCGTGGGCGGATCTCGCAACGAAAGGTCGATTAATTAGTCGCATGTAACCCATGCTCGTCCTCTGCCTCCTCGTTCTGGCGTTAAACAGCATTCCCTGCATGTGTATTACACGTATGCTGGGATGAAGGGTGCATTCGCGTTTCCCTCTCCAGCAATATGGACCCTTAATCAAGCGTAGTAATTACAATTACCAAAGGTCATTTATTTCAACCCGTTTCCGTATTATACGAAATTTGGAAAACAATCGTCGGAACTGAAGGTGCGTCGGTAGGTCGAAATTGTTGAAGGTCAGGAATTACCGATCGACGCTCGAGCTTGCAAGTTCACCGGGATTCGAGATTTTGACCCCCCGCTATGGGAGACAAAGTTGGAAATTCGGAACAATTATCAGAAGTGTTTTGGAAATTAGTCGAAGTTTATGTAATTCACGCATGAATTATTTTAGGTGATGGTCTTGCCCCGAACAACCCCAAAGTTTTCGAGCTTGTAGTAAATGGGAATGCTCGGGTGAACGAGGCAATGAGCCGTGGGGTCTCAAATGGCACGCAATGAGTGAGCCAACAACAAGGGCATGTTCAATAGCGTGAATTTTTAATGTATTTTCTACTCACATCGCTCTTTGGAATTTGGAAATTTTATTTTTCAACGTGAGAAAAATGAATAATATAACTGTTACGAAAGTATAAATAATTCGTATGTGAGTATACATGGAGTCGAGAATTCAGCAAATTAATAATTTTGGAAATCATTGTTGAAATTCAGAATTTTCATATTTTCTGCTGCAATTGCCCTGGAATTTGAGAATTTCATTTTTTATTGCAAAAAATCAAACGGAAGAATGACTAATTTACAAAAACATAAATAATTCGTATCTTAGTATACATTTGATCAAAAATTCAGCGAGTTAATAGTTTTGTAAATAACTGTTGAAATTCGGATTTTACATATTTTTTACTCAAATTGCTTTGGAATTTGAGAATTGTATTTTTTAATGCAAGAAAACGGGATAATGACTAATTTAGAAGAATAGGAATAATTTGTATATTGGTATACATGTGATCCAAAATTCAGCAAATTAATAATTTTGGAAGTAACCATTGAAAATTTGAATTTCGAGCCTAATGATTATTTTATTATTATTTTATAAACAAAACCAACAAATTGGTAACGGGTTTCGGTACGAGTTTAAATCTTGGAACAAAATTGACACTTTTTGTAATGGTTTTTTTTTCTGAAAATTAGGAAATTATAAATGATGTCATTTGTACGAGCGAATACCAAAATTTTAGGAATGAATACCACCAAAGTTTCTAATTATTATTAACACAGGAATGTAGTAATTATTAATTTATTAACTCAAAATAGGAATAAATAGTTATGAATTTCGGCATTTTCATATTTTTTACTCAAATTGCTCTGGAATTTGAGAATTGTATTCTTTAATGCAAGAAAACGGGATAATGACTAACTTAAAAGAATAAGAATAATTTGTAGTATCTTAGTATACATGTGATCCAAAAATCATCAAATTAATAATTTTGGAAGTAACCACTGAAATTTGAAATTTTGGGCTTAATGATTATTTTATTATTATTTTATAAACAAAACTAACAAATTGGTAACGGATTTCAGTAACAGTTTAAATCTTGGAACAAAATTGACATTTTTTGTAATGGTTCTTTTCAGAAAATTAGGAAATTATAAGTGACGTCATCTGTATGAGGCAATACCAAAATTTTCGGAATGAATACCACCAAAGTTTCTAATTATTATTATCATAGGAATGTAATTATTAATTTATTAACTCGAAATTATAAATTTCAAATGGTTCCCGAGTCACAATCAACTAATTTTCGAAACGGAGATACCAAAACCGTCTCTGCTCATGGGACACATATTGATGCTTGACAAAAATAGACGCAATTCCACCTGTAGTTACTTGTATTGGTTAAAATTGACCCGCCCCTCGTTTCATGATTACTTTGAGGGAGCTGCAATAATAATAGGAGTATTTTTCTTTGAAGATAGAATCAAAGAATACACAGCTGCTTCTTGGTAGCATGAAAATTGATTGAATGGGAATAAAGCAACATCATGATTTCAATCAATTTTCCTTTCTTTGCCGACCCAGCTAATTGAATGCCTTTTAAGGGTCGCGAGCTCGCAAGAAGAAAGCCACTTTGCAATTTCGTTACTCCGTGCGCCGTGCATTGTCGTTATTTTTGCTGAAAAAACGGAGTCTCGAATTCTCTGAGTGGAACTACTCGAAACATGTTTTTCTGCGGACTTTATTAGGGTTGCAATTCCTTTTTATTGCCGGTGACTCTATTTACTCGCCCTCGTATGCAGGGCAACTCGGTAGATGGATATCAGATAATTCAGGATCTCCCGAAGTCGGTCACCCACCCCAGATTTTACGTCATCCTGATTCGGGATCTTTTCTGATTTTTGTAGGAATTGTTGTTGAAATTTTGTTCATGCAGCTTTACGATTTTACCGATTTTAAAATCTCTGATTCTCAAAGTTTCCTTATGTGTCGTCAGTTTCCCAATGATATTTTCTTTTCCAAAATAATAAAAGGCAGGAAATTAGTAAAGTAGCCGTTTTAAAAAATGACACCACGTTGAAAATTAACGCCATCACCCTGTTTTTCTTACCCGCGACTGTACCACGTTTCGAATTTTTAATTGGTTTAATAAAAAATATTGGAACAGTGATTTTGATTAAAAAAAAAACAATGGAAATTTCGAGTCGTAGTCCAATGACGGATAAGAAAAAGGGTGAAAAAGTAGCAAAGTAGTATGAAATCAGAATAAAATTTGGCAGACTAAAATTTGTGGCAGACTTGAAAGGATTTTAAAAAATAACAGTACATTGAAAAATAATCCCATTTCCCGATTTCTTACTTGTAACTGAACCCCGTTTCGATATCACGTTCGCCAGGTGAGTCGGGTTTCCTGTAACATAAAAAAAAAAGAATTCGATTTAAGGTTTTGTACACGAGACACCTCGGTATTACAACTGCAAAATCCACGAGGAAGTTGTAGTATGGTAGAGGTCTGGGAGATACTTTAGACAGCAATGGGAAATTAATAGAATTAATAGAAAGTTGAAATTGCTATAATAGTAAAAAATTTGCTTTCTGCGATGCCGAAGTTGCTGAAATATGAGATTAACTGATTTCATTTTTATTAACTAGTTTAATTAATTATTGCAAATTGGTCTGATCCATTTTTTTTAAGAAACTGAAGTTTATGATTTTTGCAATTTTTCTAGGGAAATAGTCGAGAGTTTAGTAGGTTTAGGCTAAAGACTCTAATATTCATTTTTACTGATTAATTTATTTATTTAATAATATTCTGCATTATTTTGATTACTTTTTAACAAAATTTAGAATTTTATAAAAACTTCTGAACTTCTTTCCTCAGAAATATTACACAAAAACGATTTCTAAATGATTTCCTCCACATAAGAATTCACAATTAGCCTCAGCATTTATTTAAAACAAAAAAAGAGGGTAAACATTAATTCAATATCATAATAAATAAATACAAATTTCGAAAAATCATGCGTCTCCTGAAAGCTTAAAAAAATTGTTTACAACTAAAATCGTAGTAATAGCCAGAAAAAAAGATGTTGTTCAACCAGAACCTGCTGATTTCCCTAAAATTTTGTGAATTCCTACCAGATTTTGGCAAAATATTTTTTACTACAGGAAAAAAAAACTAATCCGCGAATCGCGCATTGAAATGACCGGTTTTATATCGAGAGTCGACAATTTATCAGTTTAGTTTTCAGAAATCTGGGTTTAGGTCTAACACAAAAGAAGAAAAGAGCGCTAATAAATTCTCCGGTGGTTTATGAGTATTTTTTACCGTACGAAACGGTAGTGACACGTCATTTCTTCCTATCCGAATCCCCTAAAAACAGCGTTACCGTTGGACTATGCCTGGGTAGTTTTGAGCATTTACGAAACCTTTAACTTTATGGCTCCTTTGGAAGTTTATAAGTAACATAAAAAAATCATTAAAAGCCTGACTTAAGCAAAAAGGAAGAATTGCGTAATTGGATGAGGGAAGCAAACAAAGATAACGGGGGCAGAGAGAGAGAGAGAGAATGATGAAAATTTGCTCGTAAATAAGTCGTTTTTTCAGACGTTACATGCAAATTTTGACAAGATTTAAGGCTCTTTGGCAAAAGTACGCCGCTCCTATAAATTTCTTTTGCAAAGTTATACTGCCCTCCCCTTAATTCCTACGTTTTAGTGTATTTACTTCTTCCTCTTTTTCTTCTTGATCTTCTTCTTTTGCTGTTGCCTTTGCTTGATTCTATGCTACCGAAGTATGGGAGCACGCGATAAAATGAATAAACGTTTAAGGGGGCACACCACAGTAAAAAATTTTTTTTTTTTTTTCATTTTCTGAAAGCTGCATTTGTTGGTGAGAATTCTCTCACCAAATTTTGTAAAGAAATTCGTAAAATTGACGAAGATACAGGTATAAAATTAGTTTCTGCGTCGAATTATTATCCTTTCTCAGCAAAATTTTGAACGCGTTTTTCTCGAAACTATGTTTTTCAACCTCATT
This sequence comes from Gasteruption jaculator, assembly GCA_949825005.1. Taxonomy (NCBI): domain Eukaryota; kingdom Metazoa; phylum Arthropoda; class Insecta; order Hymenoptera; family Gasteruptiidae; genus Gasteruption; species Gasteruption jaculator. The sequence goes on from OX463770.1 coordinate 4,799,735, forward strand.
GACAGCAAATTTAAAAAACTATTCATCCGATTTGCATGTACAAAATCTTAAAACGTTCGAAAATCAGTCTCTATGACCACGCGTGGCGATTTTTTTAAAGGGCCCCCTTCTATTTTTTTTTTTCCAAAAACGATGAAAATTTTCTGTGATAAAATTCGCTGGTCCGCCATTTTTTTTAGATATCGAAATTTCGCCACGTGGGGCTATAAATCTATATGTCTAGTTTATAAAGATATCTTTTTTTTCCGATGAACCGTATGGCTCAATTGCTGTCAACCACCAAGCAGCAACTTCGTCGCGAGGGTCCTTTTGGAAGCAGCGTACACCGCAAACTATTCGTCACATTGGGACAC